>JARHVA010011243.1:0-77581 GCA_037957365.1 Torreya grandis | reverse complement strand
AGAAATACATTGGTGGTAACTATGAGGTATATAATAAGAGGGTTATAGAAGTTTAATTATATGGTAACCATGAGGTGTAAATAAATATTATACAAATATAATAGTGTGATACTAATAATATATTAATTATATCATAGATATACAATAAATTAACAAATTTAAAATACAAACCAAAGTACAAAATGAATATTGTAGGGTTAGGATACTTACATTGGGTTGAATTTTTATTGCATTAATCCCTCCCAAGGATTATATCACTTTTTTGAGAGATGTTTGTATGTGAATTTAAAATTTAAAATAAGATTACCTAAGTAGACCCAAGCTAGGTAATCTAAAGACTAGGCAAACCTCAATGGATCAACTTCTCTCTTTGATATCTTTCAATCCTTGTAATAAATTGTCTTCCTTAAATTTAATATCATGATACTTAATTCCTTTTTTATCTTCCTAAGGTATATTTATGTGTGTATTAGATCATATTAGATTTATATAATTTTATAAAATTAAAATAAGAACCATATAAATATGGATCCACACCCTAAAATAAAAAAATGATATTTATATGATGTCATCAACCAAGTTAATGGTTTATAGTGTTTATAATAAAAAATGTATGTCATCACCTTGAAAAATAACATAAAGAAAATCAAGGTAATTGTGAAATTCCATCATCTATATTGATGGTGTTGGGTAAAATCATGCACAGGGTAAAAATAGATGGAATAAAGAGAATGAACCTAAGGGGACAAATAAATTTTGTTACATGGTGGAATGAAATTTAAATTAATAATGAAAAATAATGGCATAATCTCTCATAAATTTGCATGATCTAACCCACCCTCATCCTATTTTACTCCCTATGATGTATAAATAGATAGATTAATGTGTTGATGAGTCTTAGAGTATAAAAATTAGAATAATATAAAATAAGGTGTATGCATATGCCCTATCCAAATCTTATCACCTATCACAATTTAATATAATGCAGGATGGTGCTTTGGGAAAATGACATAATACCACAACATAATAAAAAAGTGTTGCATTAATAATTGGTAAATATGAGATAAATGAAAATAAATAAATAAACATAATCACCATCACTTACATATTTATTTGTAATAATAATAATAATGGTGTAAGGTTACAAAGTGGTATTTCAAAATGGGACAACCATTTATTATATACATATAGGGTATGATAAGAGAAGGCAAGGCCAAATGTAGGGAAGTGTCACTAGGACCAATAGTAAAAAACAATCTACATAGGTTTTATACTTAAATATTGGATGGGTAGATTTGGTAGTTTAGGTAAAATGGTACCATGAAAAATATTCCTATAAGAATTTTCCCCAAAGGCTATCAGAATTTAGATAATAATCATATAGGTAATGAGTTTTTGTCACAATAATGTTTCAATGAATGTTAAATTTGTAATATAAATTTATAGGCTCATACACTTGTATAATTTCATCATCTTGAATAATATGTTATCTATGTGTGAAATCACAACATGTTCAATGATGTTATGTTATATGGGTGACGTAGTCAATTGTGAAAGATGGTTGATGAGGTCATATTAAAAAATTTCAATGGAATTTTTTGAGATGGCTTACGTACTTAAATTTTTAGAGGTGGCCTATGATACATATCTAGATGGTTGTTAAAATATAAATTTTATATAGGAACATTGACATATTATCAAAATGGTCTATGTAGTTAGTTATAAATTTGTAATTAAGTGATTTGTTTTTCTAATTTTAATGTAACATGAGACTAATTGGGTCATTTTGTTTATATTTTTTTATGTGGATATGGTCATATCCACATCATAGGGAGAGGTGTGGGGATTATTTTCTTTGGATAAATTAATTTCATCATCCTTAAGATCAATTCCATCTTTTCAAAAAGTATCCTCTAACCCTATAAATGGTGAAAGAGGTGAATATATTTTGTATAGATTTTATTTTGATGTAGAAAACATTGTTTGTTTATCTGTTCGTGTGTGTATTTGGAATTTTATTCTATATGGTTATCTACATGTGTATGTTATGTTTTTATTTATTTTGATTTTAAGTAACTTGAGTTGTAACATTGTGGCATGGTACTATGATGTTTTATAGTTTGATTCATTATTTAATTTTAAAAATGTGATCATTAATATTTACTTAAATGAAATAACTATTTTAAAACTATAAAATAATAATAACAGTAAAAATATGACACCTATTTTAAGTAGATATAAAAATTTAAGAAAATAAATAATGTGTTAAAGTGGTATAGAAGACATCAAATGTAACTATTTATGGAATATAAGGAAACACAATATGTAATAAAATGAATACAAATTAATTAGTTAAAACCCAATCAAAATTTGTGCAATAATTTATCATTAGAATAATAATAATACAATGTAATTCCAAAAATGAGATAAAAAAAATTAGTTAGGATGTGAGTATGATAACAAGATAGATGAACACATGTATTGAAGTCCCAATTAAATCCCAAAGGTAGTATAATATTAAACTCGTAAAATTTTAGTTAAAGATAGGACACAAGATTAAAAATAAGAGATGAATATTTTTTAAGAAGTTATGATTGATTCCCCAGGTTTTTATAATCTTTAACTCAAAATCCTTTAGTGAAATCAAGAATAAAAGGGGTCAACTATGAAACAAGATATTAAAAATGAGGTATAAATAATAAGGATGTGGTAAAATAGTAGTGATATCTATCAAGGAGATATCAGGGAGAGGATTTTTGAAAGGAAATAACCAAGGTGAAATAATTTTGATGTGAAATCCGTAGTGGAGATAAGACACTATAATCAAACAAGTAAGACATCAAATAATTTTGGAACCCTACCTATCTAGTTTAAATCTTTAGATTAATTAATAAATTATATATATAATCTTATTAACTCTATGTAAAAAATTTAAAGGTTCATATCTTCCCATGATGTGTTTCTTAGTCTTCAGGACCCATTTGTTGACCAACTACATGGATTAATTATTTATGTGAAACAACATGTCAATCAAATGATAGATATGGGGACTCATATCACATTATATTAGCCTTATATACCCCAATAATAATCCAATTCTACCATGATTATAGATTTAGAGTTTGAGATTCAACAAGAATAGGGCATGTCAATGATTTTATCATGACTTTTATATGATTTGAATCTTGATTAATTTTTTCATTTTTAATTTTTTAATTTTTTAATTTTTTATTTAGATATTAAGTTTTTTGGACTTTTATATTTTTCCTCATTTGTATATATTTTAAGGGTTTTTAAATGATGTTTTAAATTGGAAATACAAAAAAATTTACACCTACACATAAAATAGGATAAGCTAATGTAGATAATAAAAATATGATTTATAGTACCTTATTCTTATACACTTAGAACATACCTATAATGGTTGTAATTTTTAGTGATAGACCTACCCATTACCAGAAGGTTCACAGTAAATATCTCTTTGTGCCTAATTTATTATCTCTTAGTCTAACCATTATTATTCTAATGACCATTACTTAAATATTGGGTAAAAATCTCTAAACTTGATTATTATCATTTACTACTAGTTTTGGACTTTTACCCAATTTATATCTCCCTGGACACTTGCATCCCAGGCAAACACATGTATGGACACAAGCATAAATTTTCATACAAAGTGTCTAGTGCCCAAAAGTCACCCAATTTTTATAAGAAAAATATCCTAAATGTTGGCCTAAGTGATTTAATTTGATATATTTCCAAAATGGATTGGTATATATACAAGATCAACCTTCATTCATTAATCACTTGGAAATCACATACAAATCACAAGGAAATATACCAAGAATCACTCAATTAAGAATTAAAGTTAGAAAACCTACCATATTAATCCATGTTTCCATATCAATAATGAGATTATTATTTACACATGTCTAAATCATTCAAGGATCAACCCATGGCCATATTTTCCAAGTTTCACTACTTGGCTTTACTTATCATATATTGCATCATTGTGAATACACAATCTATATTAGAGAAACACATTAGTTTGAGGCCCTCTTCAAAGAAATAGATATGTAGCTAGTTCCCATTAATAGAGGGGTCCTTGGGATAGCTCAAAACTATGACCCCATAAACCCATTTTTTCTATAGTCATTGCAAGGGTTAAGATAGGGAGTTTCATCATTTCAAAAAGAATTAGAACTTTCATACAAAATATTAAGACATAAAAACAAATGTAATAAGAAACATACAAGGCTCTAGTTAATCACATTTAGATCTAGTCAATATTCCATATAGGACACCTATGGCAGGGTTAGACACGTACATCGACAAAACTATTTAGATCTAACATTATCATTTAAAGCCACAAAAGGAATATTTCTAAAATATAATGACTATTATAAGATCATATTTTATTCCAATTCTATAATTTTCCTAATTATACCTGCATACTCATAGTAAACCAACTAAATGTCATTTATTTCTAATTCATTATAATATCTATTAATAGTTGTACTTTACTATTTTTAGCAATATTTATTGTACGAAATCAAAATATTGTCTATCTAATTTTTCTATTAACTTACCTACTTATTAGGTTAGTTTACCACCTTTTTAAGAGTTAATTTAATCCCCTTAACCTTAGATAACCTCATTTATCTAAATTTAATGTTAAACAACTAGAAATAATTATTTTTAAATACTCCCAAACCTAAAATTTATAAATGAGTGTGATATCATCTCCAACCTAATTTTGACTCAAGTGAAACTAGGAGTAAGAATATAGGTGTTATGATTAGTCCATAAAAAGTTAGGGTGATTCAATTATAGTAATTGACCATGAGTGTAGACAATATGAATTTACACCATTATATTAGTATGAATATATGTGTCTTACCACTTCCCCATACTTTTCTACATTGGTTAATATAGTTTTACCAATCACTATCTTACTTCACATAATTAGTATTACTAATTATTTTCTACCTAGGTAACTAAGTTTAAGTACTTAACCCTCCTTAAATCTAGTCAAATCTCCCCAAATGTATTAGAGGCAAGTTATTTTTAACTCTTAATAACCTCTCACTAGTTGGGATATGTTTAAAACAACCTAGGACTAATCTTAACCTCATGAATTATATTTTTTTGAAAAAACTTAGTAAACTTAGACTAGATCAACACTGATCCTTATAATCATCATTGATCCTATTAGGATTGACGTTGATTTAAACTCAAACCATCCTCAATAAGAATGATCCAAAATTTATACACTAGAATGTTGGATAAATTGTATTGAAATAAATGTGGAAGAATGACATATCTATTGTAGTCCATCCCCACTCATTCAAAGATTAAGGATATCTCTATAACATGTGATAATTATCTACAATATTACATGTATTTCAAAGGTAATTATATTGATCATTTGAATATATTATAAATCCTATATTGTGTGATTATGTCTTGTTTATTGCCTTTAGTCTAGTTAGATAATAAATAACTATTCCTAAAGTTATTTAACATCCCTTAAATCCCACCCTTAGGCTCCATCTTGAGCTTTATTTCCCCACTATTATGATTGATGGTGATTCCTCACACGAATCATCACCGATTAATATAATAGTTACCAATTTTTAAATAATTAGTATTGATCCTTATGTTCTTACTTTTTATCTATAGTCTAAAGCTAATTTAATAGTCCAAATTGATATTCATTATCTATTTTTTGTCTTAAAATCATGAATATCTATTTGTATATGACATTAATAGGAGTTTTATGTGATGTGGTTTCCATCTATAATTTACCCATAGTCCCTCACCACTCTTTGTAGATTAGAGTGATACTTATGTTGAAATAGGATTTTGTGCAATTGTGTTTTCCCTACTCTATAAGTAGTCACTGAATAATTAGAATTAATACATGAACTAGAAGATTCAACTATAGCTTATTTGAATGTACAATTTGATAACATATATAAAATAGATTAATCCATTTCATTTTAGTGTCACATTTATATTATCATATAGTTTGTTGTAATTTATATTATTAAATTTTTTCCACTTAATTGATTTATATAGTGTATTGACATCCTCTTAAGTTTACCACTTCCTAAAACTCATCTAACATTAGACAATGCATAATCTATCATGTGAAAGTAATCCTTCTTAGCCAAAAAAGAGATCCCACTTTGTTGGATCAACAATGTTCAACCTTCATCACAGATATCCATTTAAAACCCTATATCATAACTTCTATTTTTAGTAAGTTTATCTATAAAAAAATGAATGAAAAAATATTAAACCATTTTGGCACGCTCGGTGAGACTTAAAATAATGAAAAAATAAAATAAAATAGTTAGTTATAACCTAATATAGACAAAAAAACCTATTAGGTAATTGATAATCAATGGAATATTCATCTGAGTTTAATATTAATTACCTACAACCACTAACTTATCAAAACAATAAAATAATCCTAAACCTTCCCCTAACTTTTCTATACCTAATAGATGAAAATTCCTCCTAATTCTATGTAATGGAGTATTGAGATGATAATTCTATTTTAATAAATTTGGGGGAAGGAAATTTATATCTTAATAATATCATACCATCAAATTCTACTATTATTTAAAACAAAGTTATAATAGATATTAACATAGGAACACTTGAGGTCATGTGAAACATCAAAGTTAGCTAATATTTAAATTATCAAGAACACTAATCTTTCAAAACATTATTGGATAATCATATCCAAGATTTTTCTTGGTATTATAGTGATATTCTTGTAATATATCTTATTATAGTCATGTGTAACATAATTGCCATTCCTAAAGCTAAACTAGTAAAGCAAAAAGTTTTAAAAATGCATCTTTACATATCACTTCTTGTCAAGGAAGAAATACAATGGTTGTTATCTGTTAAATTTATGCAACCCATAGATATCCTCAATGTCTATATATCATATTATCTATCACAAAACCTATAAGTTAAATATGCCTTTGTACCAAATTTCATGATCCTAACATTGTCTCTCCAAAAGATAGTTTTATGTTTCCTAATATCGACTAGCTTGTGGATCTCACTATAGGACACAATATTTTTTACTCATGGATGGATTTTATGGCTATAATTATATCCTTATCACCATATAATATTAGTGTAAAACCTCTTTTATTACTCCATGGGGGACTTTTTGTTATAGGGTCATGCATTTTGGTTTTAAAATGCAAGAATAATTTACCAGTGTGCCATGACCTATATGTTTCATGATTTAATTCATAAAACCATTGAAGATTATGTGGATTATCTCCTTGGTAAATCCAAATATTTAAAGTATCACTTATCTATAATTTAGATAATCTTTTCATGTTTAGTCAAATATTAGGTTCGTCTCAAACCCAAAAAATATGTCTTTTGGGTTTTATTAAAAAATATTTTGGGTTTTATCATTTCCATTCAGGGAATTAAGGTTGATCATTATAAAATAAAATGCATTATAAATATTCCACCTCCATCCAACCTCAATAATATTCTTAGTTTACAAGGGAAATTATAGTCTATTCACCACTTTATTTCAAAATCATCTGACTGTTGTCAACCACTCCACCACCTTCTTAAAAAAGACACCCAATTTATATGGGATTAAAATTATCAAATGTCCTTTGATATGATTAATAAGTATCTCTTATATTCCCATATCCTTATTACACAAATATAGGATATACCTTTTTACTTGTATATCTTAGCTACAAACCCTACTTTAGGTGTTGTGCTTACCTATCTAGATGAAGAAGAGAGAAAGTAATTTATTATATAAGTTACACTTTGGTTTAGTTTGAAACTTATTACATGAATATTAAAAAACTATGTTTGTCCTTAATATTTATATCTTCTAAACTTCAATAGTATTTGTTTAATCATGAAAACTAGGTGATTACTAATATTGATCCCCTTAAGTTCATGCATTCAAAACCCTATCAAAACCAATAAATGATAATATGGATTAGTTTCTCACCAAGTTTGATGTTGATTTCATTAACTAGAATTCAATGAAAGGGAAGATAATTGTTGATCAGTTAGATGAGGCACCCATTTCTAATAATCTACCATCTAGTTATGAATTTCCTAATGAATCTATAGCCTCCACATCCTAAGGCTATCTCAAATATCAGATGACATTGTTATTTGATGAATATTAATAAAAATATGGAAGGGGAGAAGGGAATATTGTAATACCTCTAGAATTCATTACTATACCCCTATCTTTAAAATTTGATTTTAAATATACTAATAATATGGTAGAATATGAAGCCCTAATTATAGGTCTCCAAATAAATTTTTCTCTAGATGTTAAGTCACTTCATATTTTTGGGGACTCTTAGTTGGTAGTCAATCAAATAATTGACATATATTAGTGAAATAATAACATACTCTATAGGTATAAATTGTTATTAGATAAACTATTATCCACCCTCAACCACTATGTCATCCATGCCTCTCCTTGGTCAACCAACAAGTTTGTTGATACCATGACTTCCTTAGATTCTTTTATCCCATCTTCCTCTCAAGAATATAATTTTTTTGTCCTTATCCACAAGGCCAATCAACCCTATTATATCAAAATTTATCTTCCTTATATCCATATTGTAGAATAAAATCACTTAGATATTTAGTACACACATATATTCAATTATTTATCTAAAGGTATCATTCCTTCAAATTTATCCAAAAATGCTAATTGTGATTTTAAGTAATAGAATACCTAGTATATAATACTATGGGGTGTGATTTATAAGTGAGGGTTTGATGGTATTCTCCTCCATTATCTCTAGATATCTAAATCAAATATCTCAATCAAAGAAACACATGATGGAATATGTGTCAGCCACTTTAGTGGTTTAGTTGTCACTAAGAATATTATGCAAATATGGTATTATTAGCCTACTTTAAATTGGGACTATTATGAATATGTCAATAAATGTGTGAAGTGATAACTTCATGCTAACATATCCCATGTCCCTAGAAATTCATTATAGGTAGCCAAGGACTTTTTTCCATTATCCCAATGGGGATTAGACTTTATAGGGTATATTAATCCCAAATCTTCTAAATGACATATTTTTATCATTACTGCTATCAAATATTTCACCAAGGCAAATAATATAATTGATTTCATTAAAAATCATATCATGTCATTTTGGTGTCCAAAAAATATGTGATTCCTTCAATATTAATTTAATCTTTTCATTGCCTTATTATCTGCAATCCAATGGTTAAGCTAAGGTATCCAACAAAAAACTTGTCAAGATATTAACCAAACTAGTTAATCATGTTGGAAATAATTAACATATTCACATACCTTTTGCTTTATTATATTATTGAACTAGTATTCAAACTCCTATAGGTGATACCCCTTTTTATTTGGTCTATGGTACCAAAGCGTTTCTCCTCCTAGAAGTTAAAATCCCTTCCCTTTGGATCTCTCTTAAAGACATCATTTCTGAAGAGGATTATCATCAAGAATGATTAATACAATTGGAAATTTTAGATGAGCATCGATCCAAAACACCTGATCACCTTAATGTATATCAAAAATGGATAAAATGTGTGTATAATCAACATTTAAAATAATATGAATTTAATATCAATGACATTGTCCTTAAAGAAAATACACATGTCACAAATATGGTAAGAATTAAATGAGGAAAGCTTGCTCTAAATTGGCTTGGACCCTATATTATCATTCATAAATATGGATAAGGGGCATACCACTTCACCTCCCTTAATGAGATACTAGAATGAAAACCTCTTAATGTTTTACATCTATGTCCTTTCTACTATTAATAATCCTATTACAAACTATTAGTTAGCATGAGTTATCCTAAAATCTTATCCCCTATCTCTAAACATACCCAATAATGATAAAATAATCATGTGAATTTATAGTAGTATACCCATTTTATCCTTAAATATGGACACCCTAGATCTACTCATAACATGTTCTCATGGATTAACTTTGTTGAAAATAGAGAAGAGTTCCAAATCATTATTTCCTAAAATGTCCTTCACCTTAAATTTTTTTTCAAAAGGAATAAATTATTGTCTTGTTCAATGGCTTGGTTTATGAAAACACCCTAGGTTTCCTTAATATAATCCATGACAAAAGGTTAGTTTGGGATATAAGATCAAGAAAAAGATCAAAGATACATACTAATCCCTTGAAGGATAACTGTTATTAAAAATTAAGAAAAATATCAAAGTTATAGACTAATCCCTTGAAGGAAAACTTGCTAAAATACATACATCTAAACATATAGACCACTTCCTTTAAGGATGGTTATGTGAATATTTTTTAGAAACGTCCTATATTGATTAGTTTCTTATTGAAATTAAACTTTTTAAAAATATATAAAATCAAAATTATATCCCACAAAATCTTCCCTCATTGATCAACTTTCATAAATTTTTATATTTCCCACATCAATCAGTCTATATATATACATGGATTAGCTTAATGTTAACCTAAAAAGATCAAAAGCATAAAACAAGATGTGTATTCTAAGAGAAATACATTTTACCCATTCCTTATAACCATAAAAATCTCCATTGTAAATTTATTTGACATGAGATTGTTAAGGATTCTCATTAACATTGGATAAAAGGGTACATATGCAAAAGCAATAGGAGGCCTAGCTTTGGTTAGGGTCCAAGTAAGTTATGAGTCATACATTCTTGATAAGTTAATACAAAAACCATTTCATCATAAATTACCATATTTTACAAACATTTAAATTCATAAAAACCATAGCATAATCTAAATCCATAATCAACCATGACATAAAACCCAATCCAAGATGTCCCACATAATCTAATTAGTACAATAAAAAAAACCCGTGTAAACACCATCCATGTAATATCAAAATCCATAGCTAAATACATCATAAAATCATAAGCTCATGAAATTATCACATGATTTAAAATCAATGATCCATCATAAATTCATTAAAACATACAAATATAAATCCATAATCAAGATAACAATTTAAAGATACATCACGTAATCTAAAACCCATAATCTATGTAAACACCATATAAATAATATAATCCATGATGTATCACATAAATAAAATCATATACTATCTAAAAACAATCTAAGTAATCTAGACCCATAATCAAATAATGCAAGATCATGTAATAAAAATGTGGCACAAAAACTCAAGTGTATATATATAGAAGCTCAAGTATACATCATAAGAATGCCATGATATAAGATATATACAAAGCCAATCTATATACTAAACCATAAATATTCATACTCTATAAAATGGAGATGGCTTAGGTGGATACTCACTCTACCTCCAACCTCACCTCCATCTCCTCCTCCATCCCTCCCATCTATCCCTCATGACACACTCCCCACACTAGTTGTAACAATTGGTGTCTGTCATAGAGTCTGACCTTGTGTGTCTATATGGGTGGCATATCTAGGAACCTATAACCTCTACTTTGTAATTATATACTCATAGTATTGGAGCTCTTACAAAACATCTTGGTACCTATACATACTAATAGTACCTATTTTCTCCATCATCCTACCTTTTATCCCTTTCCTTGTAGATCCTGACATAGCTCCTCCTGTAACCTCTACCAATACCTAGTCTTTGATACTAGTCATGATATCTATCTCGATCCTAACATGCCTCATCATAACTCACCTATATCAATAATAATTCCCTTGTAACTTAGTAATACAAGCATGTAGGTGATCTTTCTCAAACCCAACTCTAAATAACCATTACTATAATATATGGAACTTTGCCTATAAACTATCCCTCTCTACTATCATTACATTTATATCTATCTCTCCCTCCCCATCTCCTCCTCTCTTCCACATACACCATCTCTACATCTCCTAACTCACATCAAGTCTACACCACTCTCTCCTCTCCTCCTAATAAGTGATCTATCCACTATAATATTATGTCATTTTAGTCATAGAATCATCCACATCCATCCCCTTTATCTCCTCCTCTACCAAAATCTCAAGACCTATCACCTATGGCTCTGGTAATTCCCCCTTTAATTCATCTCTCCTATATACATGTGGTACCTTTGGTATATCCTAAATTATCCCAAAATATTTCCACACACACCTAAACTAAAACAACTCTACATAATCTATGTGATGCCCTCACAACCATCTCATCCATTGCCCCACCATCAATTACCTATCCATCCCTGATCATGCTAGAAATGTAACATATGGCCTCCACACCACCTCCTCCTCCTCCATCTCTTCTAAAATCCATCAATATTAATCCAAATCTAATACTCTCCAATATCCATGTAGACAAGCAAAGTCATCTCTCCATCATAAAAATTCCACATTGAACATAAATTGGTACGATCCCATCCATGGTAGCCTTGGTGACTGAAATACTAATATATGCTCATACACCCAACACTATATTATTAATCTCACATCTAAACCAAAGAGTCATTGTGAATTCATCCCCATAACTCTTTTTATATCTATTATAAAAGTGTAAGAGCCCATGAAAACATTATCTAATACTCGCACGTATATGCTAGTACCCTTGTCAAACTCCATGAAAATATCTCATCACCTAAATTAGGTAATGCATAATAATAGATAGCCAATATAATCATAGTAATTACTCATTTCTTATCTTAGTCTAGATCATATAACATCTCAAAACTAAATCCTCTCACTATGAAAGTAATATTTGTATCATCATCTCCATACAGATGTGTCAACACTACTTCTCATCCTATCTCATCCACCAGAATAATATCCTCCCCCTTACACCTATAGTCTTCATATCTTATATATATCTTCTAATTTCAAGTTCATCTCCCTAGTAAGCATCCAAAAGGTACTTATAGTTGGATCACATCACCCTATTAGTGTTATAATTATGATCTAGTCTCTATGCACTTAATAATAGTGGTGTAGTTCACCTAATCCTATAGCTTCTAGATGTTCCTAATTTACATCTCTCATTACCTCTCATAGTCATTCTAGGAGTGGTGGAACTTGATATTACATAGTAATCATATGTGTGATTACAATCATAGGTTTACCTTAGTGTTTATTCTTACCTATCCACCTAAGTTTTCTTAAAATATTTCTTATCTAGGTTTCAATCATCATCAAACCTCAGTGATCAATACTAGTCATTCAATATCAATAGTGATTGAGTGTAATTGTTGTTGATCATTAGGTGATCAACATTTATTTTTAGAGATTGACATTGATCCCTATACACCCTACATTTAAAAATATACCTAAAATCAACAAAATCTAAAAATAAAAATCTTCTACCTTCTTACTCAATCTAATTTATAATACATTTTAAACTACTTTAAATTTTAAAAAAATATATATAAAAAAATACATGTAAAAATACTAAAAAAAATAAAAAAACTTAATAAAAAATCCAAGCCTACCTCATTGTGAGACTATCATCACCTCCTTTATGCACTCCCTCTCGCCCCTATCATTCGTATCTCAAACTGACATGTGGATGAGTGTGAAATTTATAGCTCTGAATCACAAATTCTTGATTAAAAATGAGTTCCTAACACATTAGTAATCCTATTTGTAGCCCTCTAAGATTGACATCGATTATTTTGTGATCAATGTTTATTATCCAAAATCGATATCAATCTATTAGATTAATGTCAATTACATCTATTTTTTCTTATTCTTTGCACTGCTTACAAATTTTTTACATCCTTATAGTCCTATCCCAAGGCCACTTAAGTTATATTTCAATAAAACTATACAATTCTCTATTACCCAACATTACTAACTTGTGGACATAGACCCCCTGTTGGTCCCATAATCTTTGAGAGGTCTACATTTGTTTCAAAGTCTATCCTCTATGATCTTGAAAGTGTGAATCATCTTGAGAGAAAATGTCTTTAGGTAGTGTACACATACCAAGCACACTAGATGTTTTGGTCATTCCATCATAGACTTTACCCTCTTGACTACCTTCATTCAAACCTACATGCTTGTAGTTATGACAATAATTTTCTTGTTTGATTTGCGGCATTCTTGTTTAGATATCTTATATCTTGTTACTATAGTATTGTACTTCATACTTATCCATGTATATAAAACACTCATTTACTATCTATCTTATCCATTACCACCTCACTATCTTTGCCTCATCATCATTTGTTGGCTCTTGGTCTGAGGGGGGATACCTCATCACATAAACTTAGGGCATTAGACCCATCTTAATTTTTGTCTCATAGTATGTTATCATAAACTACTCAATAAAAAGGGGAAAATGTAGACACTATGAATTTACACCATTATATTAGTATGAATATGTATGTTTTACCACTTCCCCATCAATATTTACATTAGTTAATATAGTTTTACCAGTTACTATCTTACTTCATGTAATTAGTATTACTAATTTATTTCTACCTAGGTAATTATATTTAACTAATTAACCCTCCTTAAATCTAGTCAAATATCCCCAAATGTATTAAAAATAACTTATTTCTGGCCTCTAAACAACCTCTCACTAGTTGGACTATATTTAAAATAGCCTAGGACTAAGTTTAACCTCGTGAATTGGATTTTTTTGAATGAACTTGGTAAATCTAGTTTTGATTGACACTAAAAGGATCAGTATGTATTATAGGGTAAATGAAGTTGGTAAATACTCACTTATCAAATCTAAATACTCAATTTAGATTTTATTAGCATGAAGTTGGATTATTAATTTTGAAATAATCAACATTGATCTCTATGTACTTACTTTCTATCTATAATCCAAATCTAATTTAATAGTCCAAATTAATTTTCATTAGTTATTTTTTGTTTTAAAATCATGAATCTCTATTTGCAGATGACATTAATATGAGTTGTACATAATATTGTTTCCATATATGATTTACCCATAGTCCCTCACCCACTCTACATAGATCAAAGTGATATTTACTTTGAGCTAGGATTGTGTGAAATTATGTTTTCTCTTAATCTAGAAGCAGTCACTGAATAATTAAAAGTGATACATGAACAAGAAGACTAAGCTATAGATTATTGGAATGAATAATTTAATAACATATATACAATAGATTAATAAATTTTATTTTATTATCAAATCTATATTTTTGTATTTTTTTGTAATTTATATTATTACATTTTCCACTTAATTACTTTATACAATGGATTGGCATACTCTTAAGTAAGTGTACTACTTCCTATAACTGATCTAACATCAAGCATTCTACATATCTATCCTATTAATCAATATTTTTTTAGTTGTATCATGTGTTTAGGTAACCCTTCTTATCTAAAAATGAGTTCTTGTTTTTATAGATCAATGGTGCATAATCTTCATCATAGGTATCACTTTAAAACCTTGTATCATAATTCTTATTTTTAGAATGCTTATTTATTAATAAAAATGATGAAAAAATAACTAAAACAATGAGGGGATATTTTTTTCCATAAATTATTGAAAATAAATGATTTATAAGTACATGTGAATGTTCATAAAATCACATAATGATTATATTAATATGGAATGAAGACAAAAAGTGATAGTGAAAATGGAGGAAATAGATAGATAATGTAATCACATGATATGTATAGGATAGAAAAAAATAAAGATGAAATTGAGGAGGGGAGAGATTAAATATATTAAAAAAAACTACCAAAGGTTAAATTGTAATGGTTGGATAAAAACAAAAGGGATGCAAAAAAAAAAAATTATCAAAAGGCTAAAAAGGGAAAATTCTAGACAAACCCAAGAGTTATGGTGAAATAGAAGTAAATTAAAAAATGTTAAGAATCATAATGGCTATAAACCCAAGGGGGTAGTGCATAAAAATAAATCACTAGAATTATGAAAATCATAATGGATAGATGAATCCAAGAGGGAAGAAAAAAAACTAAAATTAACAAAGGTATGAAAAGTGTAGTGGCCAAATAAACCCACAACTTAAGATGTAAGAAAAAAATTACAGAAGGGATGAAAATCACAATGGTTAGATAACCCCAAGTGGGAAGATGTTATAAAATTAAATGAACATAATAAATTTAAGTGTTAATTAAATTAATATAAAATTAAATACATGATGGATGATATGATAAAATATATGATAAATTGTAAAAAATAGAATTTAATTAGAAACTTCATGAAAAAACTTCATAAATTTCCATTTGTAAACTCTATCTTATTTTGATCATATTTATTCCACATTCCATAAGATATGCATAAAAATAGTGTTACAAATGGACTCAATGAATAAATTCAGTAAAGTAAAGTTGTATTGATGTTAATCATATGTCTATGAATGAAGTATATGGGGAGATTTTTCTTCTAGCTAACTAGATTTTTATTATTACTTCAGGATATTCCTCTAAATTTTCAAAATGTTGGATATGTTTGGAGTAGAATATGTATTTTTTAGTAGATTCTAATGTGAAATCATGAAATAAACAACAATTCTCCACTTTATTGGGGATGTATGTGGAGATTATATTCAAAGATAAAATATATTATAGATGTTAATGTGATGGTTACATACTATGTTATGTGTAGAGATACTCTTCATGTTGTCGATAAGATTGAAAGTATGTCATAAAGAAAATGTATTAGTATAAATAAAATTACAAAAGTATATAATGGGATAAGGTGAGAATGATTGTATAATTTTCAATATATGTTCTTTTGATTGTGATCATTCATTTTGTAAATTATTCTTATGTTCTATAAAATTCTTAATAATATTTCCATGTGCCTTGATCTATGTGTATTATTAGATTAGATGATAGTGTCATATATCCTACATTTTTATTTTTTATCTTGATTCACATGGTGTCAAAATTTAAATAAACTTATGGATAATAGATTACATGGTTGGTAATGTAACATAAAATACCATAATATGCTATAATAATTGGGTGTATCTCTAAGATTGATATAAGTAGGTGATAAACCATCATCATGAACATCAAAGTAAGAAAAAATAATCATTGGGTTCATGTTATTCTTAAAATATGTATGACTATGGTATATTTTTGAGGGTTTTTTGGTACCATATAATATCTATATTATATTATTAGATATATTTTTTTAAATGAGGATAATATAATGTGTAACCATCATATTAATATGGAGTGGTGAGATAAACATTGAGTTATTTTACCATATTTTCTCTAGGATAAGAGGAATTTTTTGGGGATTTTTTTCTCAAAATATGTAACTATGGGAATCTCATAAATTTTCCTCTTTATATAATGGGTTTGTAAGATAGAATCTAATTAAATTATCTAGATAGATAAATCAAATTCATAATAATGGATGGAAATATAAATATAAATATAAAGAGGATAGAAATAATAATGTATTGCAAGAATAAGATAATAATATAGTATATCCACACAAAATATTGAAAATAGGTTAGAATACTTGAATTATATGACTAATACAATTCATTAGGGCAACCTCCAAAGCCTTGAAATAAGATTATAATTTATCAAATGAATATCTAATAATAATCACCATCTTAAATATATTTTACTAAGGCTATGGGTAATTAATAGGCTAAAACTACTACCAAAATAAAGATATATAAACTATCATATGAATAATAAAAATGTTATGCTATTCAAAAGACAACCACAATTATCTAAATACACACTAGTGGTTAAGGGTGTTTTATGTCCCTCCAATTCAAACCAAAATTATTTTTAACTTTTCATGATAATTACATTCTTATTTAGGGAATATTCTTCCTCCCATGTCACACCCTCACTATATATATTATTAATCTTAATCAAACAATTTTTAAACACCATCATCTTCAACCTTTTTATATGTGTGTATAAAATTTCCTCATGTTCCAAAATAATTTCTCCCTCATCAGGATATGATAGCTCTATCTGGTTTTAAAATATTTTTATAATAACCTTATTCAGGAAAGAAATATTAAAGATTGGATTTATCTTAATTTAATGAGAATATTGGAATTATCTTCATTGAATGAGAAGATTGGATTTATCTTCATTGAATGAGGTAACTCCAGTTTGTATGCTACATGGGCAATATTCTAAGAGACATTATAAAGGCTATAATATTTAGGTAAAATATTGTCATCTAAAATATTGTCATCCTTATTATATTATTTCAAGAAAATTTTATTACATGGTTTTAATTTCTATAAAAATCTAAACTTATACTTCAAAATGTCTTTTTTTGTTGTGTTGGTTAGCTTTCTACTTCATTTGGTTCTTTTTTATTTCCAAATTCTCTCGAAGACTAGAAAGTTCTTCCTACTAAATTTTAATGTGGCATTCAATTTTTTGAGCCTTTATTTAAATTCTCTTGGATGAGGTGATGGATGGTGGTTGGTACCTATACATTGCCAAAAATGGATATATTTTGGATGAAGTATGAAATTAAGTGGTATACCACTATTCAAATAGTGGTATCTATTAAACTTGATGCTACTATACTTTCTATGAAAGGATATGAAAAGGCATAAAAATTAGAATATTTGGTGAGTCTATCCATGACAAACATGATGAATCTTTTTCCTTAAAACTTGGGTGACCTTGTGATGAAATACATGGACATTTATTATCACCTCTAGCTAGGAATAGATAATGGTTGTAGAAGATTTAGGCTATTAAATATCTCAATCCCTTATTTTAATGAGATAATATTAATTTATCCAAAAAATTATATGCTTCCCATTTAATACCTTATAAAAATAATTTGTCTTTATTCTATGATATGTCTTCAATAATCCAAAGTGTCCACTAAATGTTGAATCATGTAGCTTTGAAAAAACCTTTACTCAAGGGTTGAGTTCTTGAAAAAGTAAATACAATTTGTGTACCATATTTGATATGATTTTTTATGATACACTTAGATCCTATTGTTGATTCTAAAATATAGTTTTTGTATCTATTTAATTCATGTAATCTAATTTTTCATTATCTACCCAATCTTCTTGTAATATTGATATAACACACAATAGTGATTCTATGGACTCATTTTATTAGATAGTAAATAGGACACAACATTCTCCTTTATTTTATTATGAATGATCTCCAAGTCATATAAGAACATATTTATGATCCATTTTTATTATTCTTATTATACTAACCTCTATTATAGAAATTATTTGAGATTATCATGATCTATATTCAACTTAAAGTGTTTTCCAATCAAATAAAGTCTTTATTGTTTGATTGTATAAATGATATCCATCATTTATTTCTCATAAAATTATTAACCTTAATTTTTTGACTCTCATAAGAAATAGTTTTTTTTCTTACATTAATTTTTTTCCCATACCATACCTCAATGCATAACACTCAACAATGAATGTTTTCTTAAAAATGGGGTAGTTAGAAATTGAGTAGTGCACATGGAATAGTTTATCTTCTTAAATGCCTTTGTAGATACCTAATTATAATGGAAGGAGTATTTATTAAATACATTAATGAGTGGTGGTACTATGTTTTTGTTGACTATTTTTACCATAGGCCTAAATGGGTCAACCCCTTATAGTCAGAATCTTGTATAGGGGCTTTTTATATTGTCATAGGTTATAGATCATTTCATATGCCATTAATATTTGGTCATAGTATAGCATAGTTCTTATGTCATTTGGTGTCTTAGAGGTCATTTTAGAGTCATATATGTAAGTGTTAGGTTTTCATGTTGTTGAGCAATTGCAAGAACAAGTCCAAAAGTCCTAGTTTAAACTTAGGATATATTTTAAATTTTGGATAAGTGTTAGAGTTATTTCGAACAAATTGTATGCATAAAAATTACAAGTCATATTTACTTTGAGAAAATTGTTTAGATTTTTTTGCTAACTATAAGGAATTATTTCAGACATTTTGTCCAAAATAAAATTCTTGAAGACCAAATTTTCCTTTAGACATTTTGTCTATAGCAAAAATCCTAATGACCTGAATTGTTTTGAGAAAAATATTATACAAAAAGGATAAGTAAATTATTTTGGTAAAATTATCCCATGATAATTTGCTTGAAGATAAATTTATTTTATATATTTTATCTACATAAAATTCTTGAAGACCAATTATTTTAGATAAGATGTCTTGATACAAAGCCATGATAATATACCCAATGCAAAAGCTTAAATTGAATGGTTTTAGAGAAGTTATTTGTCTAAGCCTTCAAAATTGATCCAAGTAGGATTTCAAGTGTTCATAAGATAATAAGAAATTGGACCAGATTGACAAAATCTTAAAAACTCATTAAGACCTTGAAATATTAAATCAAAATGAGTTGGGGAAGTTTAAGGACTAGACTATCATCAAGACATCATGAACAACCAGATTGAACACCATATTTGTGAATTTAATAAATGGACCTTAGAAAGCCTCATGAGCTAAAAGGATATAGTGCCATATATTTATTCATACTAGGAACATGCTCTACAAGTTTTATGTCTGTATGAGTTTTTTACCTCAAGTTATGGAGTTTCAAAATTGGTCACACAAAGAAAGATCTTCATGCAAGTATCAAATTTAAGCCTAAAAAAAGATGTTTGGGTTTAAATGATAAATGATAAGCATGTAGACATCATGAAAAATATGTAGGTTAGGTCACTTAAAATTTTTATAAACACATTTAGAAATTTCCTAGAGCTAGCGGATCAAGTGAACTTAATATTTTTAGCATCAATAATATCTCCTACAAATTTGGTGCCTCCATGACCTTTTCACTTCTAGATGTAAGCTTTTAAAGTTAGCCAAAAATTGGGAGACATTTTTGTGGACATCTAATTTAGACCAAAATAAATAGCCATTTGTTTTCAAATGCAAGTAGATCAATGATCAACATTCAATCATACCAATGATCCAATGATGTGAGCTTGAATAATATGGAGGTGGGCCCAATGAGATCTATGGCTAGCATTCACATGTACATATTGATCCAATAGTGCATGATGAGTTAAAAGAGTCAAGATATAATAGTGAGGATCCATGGGACCAATGAAAATAAAGATATCTAGGAGGATTTTGATTGGCCCAATAAATTTTTGATGTTCAAATTTGAGCTAAGGATTATCTTTTGACCAAGGAAAATGAGTATTACAAGGTCATTTCTCCACCATTAGATCCTGATAAAATACCAAAGAGAAAACATAGCCATGAAGTTAGGTATAAATAACATAAAGGGACTACTACTAAGGCTAAATATGGGCTTATAGTTTGATATTTTATATCCTACAGGTTTAATTCTATAACTATGTTTACCATATTTTAAGGGAGTACCTTTATATGCAATGAGCATTGCTATAATGACTATAGGAAAAACCAATAGTCTGAGATTGGTTTTTCATCTATAGTAGACATATGATTAGGGGGATGAGTTTGAGCATGATCTAGTTTAAACTAGAGTTATCATTTCAAAGATTATTATGAAATCATACATGTAAACTCTAACAACTTCATCTCCAAGACCAACTGCATGAAAATGACCCTTCTCTCCACTTTTGCACACCATGACAAACTAGTTAGGAAAAGTTATTACTAGGACAAAAATATAACAAAATGATGTGATGGTAAAAAATTCATTGATGTTGGAACCTAACATGAAACTACTTGACCTTGCCATTTCATCCATCAAAGACATCAAAGAGTGAATAATGTAACTATGTAATAGATTGAAGTGACCTAGATCAATAAAAAATATTGAATGAGCATAATTTTTAGAGGTAGTTATAACTACAGTTCAAATGGAGTTATGCTCATTTGATTCCTTTTTTAGTGATAAAATACCTCTCTTTCTTGATTTTTATATAAATATAGCCTTTGATATATTGTTAATTATCTCTTAGGATGGTATGACTAGACTCTATCAAAAATTATAATCTATAGCTCTTGGAGTAATGAATAGATAGTTATTTAGTTATTTACTAATTTGTGCTTAGTTTTTTTGTATTTGTTTGATATGCAAATTTGGTCTTCATTTTCCCTTTTTAGGTCCAACATGAACCTAAGTGGTAATAAAATTTCTTGCAGGTCATCTAGTGTGTCTTAAGGTTGATGTCTCAGTTATAGAGTGGATAGTTGATTGTAAATGATTCCAATCAATCCTTAACCTCATTTCTTTCCATCTTAATTTCATCAAAATGACCTCTAGGTGAAACAATAGTTCTTGAAAACTATTTTACACATTACATTAATTATATTCATAATCTATTAGTGTGCTAATGATTTAAATATTAAGAGTGGATCTTTAAAGATTTAGTACATCACCTAATTTAGAGTATGTTTAATTCATGTATTCTATAACTTCCCCCCCCATAAGTAATCAGTTGGTATAGATAAGAACATTTCAAGATACATTTAGGGAGCTAACCCTTAAATATAAAGGCTCAATTCCAATATAGGTACACCCATATACTTGAAAACGTTCCCATGTTGGCCAAATATAAAATAATATTAAAAAAATTCTTACAGGGTGTAATATTTGATGACAAAAGTTATGGCATGCCTAATGGGATGTATTATCTTCAAGACAACTTGTCAAGGTGAATGTTGGTCTTGACAACATCAACTACAAATTGGTGTGTTACTCAGCATTTGGTGACTCCTTCAAGTTAAATCTCGTTTAAGGCCATTGTTTACTTATAAACATGCCCTCATAATTCATGGTTTGCACTAGGTCATCCTCTACTAGAACACTCAATCCCATTAACACATTTAGTCAAAAATTCCTCTTGAAGTTCAGTATCCATAGCCTAATTTGCCTTCTGATGAACAAGTAGATTTTGATAAAGAGGAAGAGACTTAAGAGGATGAATAAATTAAATATATTGAACAAGAATACATGGCTAGACCCCATAATTTCCTTGCCTTCAATACCAAAAATATAATTCAACTTCCAGTATACGATGTCATTCCTCCTAAATACATGAAAGGTGTGCCCACATTTAATGGTGAGAATCATGTCACACCTATTGATTACATTAGAGATGTTTCTAACTTTTTCAATTTCTAAAATATTATTCAAGAGAACATTACCATTAGTCTCCTTAACATGTCCTTTAAAGGGAAGGCTCTTGATTCGTATAGGACTCTAGAAGGTGGATGCATCACAACATGGGATTAGTTTAGAGTGTTGTTGACTTCTAGATTTGTAAATGGAAGTGATCATGCCTGTCTTATACATCATCTCAAAATGATAAAAAGGGGACCCAAATAAATAATTCATGATTTAAATGAAATGTTTAGAAGACTTGACATAGATTCCCTCTTCCCATGAGACCACATACTATCTTTATGTTCCTACTTACTTAAAACCCATCAGGATTGAAATTGCTATCATTATTCAATCTATGGGAGGATTCATACTTCTTGAAGCCTATGATCTTGCTATCAAAGTTGAGAATAGTCTCATCTAGGCTATAAGATTACCTTATAAGGTGTTTATGCCTACATTGTATCATAACTATGTTAATACTCCAGATGTATCCAAAGTTCCTAATGGCAATACCAATACTAAGGTTACTCCTAGGCAAGCATAAAATAATATTGATTACAAAGCAAAGTTACTAGCCTTAGAGGTTCAAAATAAGCAAGACAATATGCAAAAAGGTACCTATCAAAATACTTACCCATATCAACAACAATATGGTCAATAATATGGAAGAGGAAGAGGCCAATTATAGCCTAATCCCAATAATCTTGCCAATGTATAAAATTCTAACTCTACCACCAATGCAAGGGAGATGGTACTAGTTCATAGAAATTTGGTGTAGGGAGAAAATTAGATAAAAGACCAATTCATGGATACCAATGATAATGGAGAACAAGCTCTGGTGGCTCAAATATTATTTACTCCCCTCCTATCAAATGAGAATGAGGTGATGATTCAAGTTAATGAGGATCAGGAACCTTAAGGAGAGATCTTCACCAATTTATTGGTTGAAGATGATTTTGTACTAGATAAAGGATCCTATATTAAAGGCTAAGAGGAAGGCTCTATGAGGTTGAAATAACATGACCATAGGTTCATTCAATCCTTTTATAAGGTAACAATGCATAGCTACAAGTGTGATAGTTCTAAAAAAATTTACATCTCCATCAAGTCAAAATATGGTAAGGTCTACTCTTATTACTAAAGTTACAAGTAATTATCTTCCTAAAAGATTCCAAGAGAAAGTATTTATGGCTTCATCAAACATTTTATTTTCTTTTAAGAACACTAAAACATCCATTTCTCTTTGGGATGTTCTTCATATGCTTGGTAAAAAAACTCCTAGAAAATTAGTTATCTGATATCCTTGCTAGTGTCTCACCCTCAAATCAGAGTCATGGCCATATTTATTTTTAAAATTATCCTAGTACCATTTTTGAACAATCCACTATGGTTGAGAAACCTACACCATTTTACCTCACCCTCATTATAAGTGACAAGTTGGCACATAATTTCATAGTCGATAGTGGAAATTAGACTTCTATCATGCCCAAAGTTGTAGCTAATAATTTGGGCCTAAAATATGATCCACATAGAAAAGGGGTCCTTAAATTATATGGTACACCTACCAAGATAGTAGGAATAATAAAAGTATTAAAGGTTTTGTTACATGGTTATCCTATTTTTCCTATCTTACAAGGCATAGTTATGGTTGATCTCCTAGCCCACTTTACAATTTGTCTATCAAGGGAATTCATAGAAAATATAGGTGGATAAATATCATATGACTAGTATTTCTTGGCATTAAAAACAAGGTATAGGTCCAAGGTGATAATTAATACATAACCCAATGCAAGGTTTCATACTGAGCCCTACATTGAGATAAGTTCCAATCTGAATTGTGTGGTCTATAAATAAAAGGACTCTATTGTAGATGATGAAACTTATTCCAAGCTTGAGGGTATTTTATATCTATTTATTGATTAATATGAAACTAATAATTATGAGCATGATCCCTATGATTTTTTGAAATAAATTGATTTAGGACTGTATTGTATACATGAAGGAGTACCAACACCTCTACTTACCAAGGAAGAGGGAAAAGATGATGATCTATAGAAGATGTTTTTTGATGGTTCAAGAAGTAAAGTTTGTGTATGGGATGTTGTTATGTTTGTCTCCCCATCTAAAAAATAGTATTAGGCTTAATACAAATTTCATTTTAGTTGTACTTGTAATTTGGTTGAGTATTAAGGTTTAATTCATGGCCTTCAATGGGCAAAGAGGAAAGGAATCAAGAACTTGAAAGTATATGGAGATAGTGAGTTAGTTGTACTTTAGGTGAGGAATGTGGTTACTACCAATAACCCTTTTATTAAGTCATATAATTATAGGGTAGAATATTTTATTTAAGCCTTTAATGTATTCAATATATAATCAATCCCAAGGGAGTAAAATAGTCATGATAATAGGAACTCAATTTGATACTCCAACTGCCATAAAAGAGGAGGGAAAATAGTCTCATATTAAGTTCATTATAATACCTTGTGTACATGATAATGCAGTTTCTTGGAAAGTGTTTGAAAGTGATAAACACATTGTCTGCTTCTAGAAAAATGAGGCTTATTTTTCTTCAAGGAATCACAAGATTGTCAAAGAACAATTAGGTGATCAGATTATGAAAATAAGAACAAATAATATACCTAAGGATTTGGTGACCTTAAATATTATCTTCAATGAGAATGATTAAAATAAGGATAAAGTGAGTATGTCTACAAAATAGGATAGTTATGAAAGAGTCTTGATCTTCAAGGATAAACTCCTCAAACTAGGCAAGGCATGTTCTACATTAGAGAAGCAATAATTCATTGAGCTATGTAGAGAGTTTCATGATATATCTACTTGGGAATATAAGGACCTCAAAGTATTTAATCCTAGAATAATGCACCATACCATTAAGTTGGAACCTATAATTAAACCAGCTAGACAAAAGTAAAGACCCATCAACCCCAAGGTTGAGCAACTCATGAAATTAGAACTTATCAAACTCCTTAAATCTAAGATAATATTTCCCATAAATCATTCAACCTGCATAGATAACCTTATGCCTATTAGAAATAAGAATGGGGAGATAATAACTTTTGTGGAATTTAGATATCTTAATAGAGTGTCACTCAAAGATAACTATCTCTACCCTCAATGGAGTATATTTTGCAAATGGTTTCAATTTCTCAACATTTTTATCTTCTAGATGGATATTAAGGCTATAATCAAATTTTAGTCAGTGAAGATGATCAATTTAATATATCCTTCAGTACTAAATGGGGGACTTTTGATTATAGGGAGATGCCCTTTGGTCTATCCAATGTTGGTGCCACATTTCAAAGAGAAATGGACATGGCCTTAAAAGGTTTGATAAATGAGCTATTATTGGTTTATCTAGAAGTTATAACAGTGTTTTCTAAAGATTCTAATGAACACATAAAACACTTGAGACAAGTGTTTGTAATAAGTAAGAAATATGGAGTATCTCTTAATCCAAAAAAGTACATCTTTATTATTCATTAATGTAAATTCTTAGGACATATCATTTCCAAGGATGGTTTGATTATTGATCCTAAAATAATAAAGGCTATTTTAGGATTATCACTACCCTTGCATAAGAAATGTATTCAAAATTTCTCAGGTAAGATAAATTTTGTAAGGAGGTTCATACCTAGTTTTGCATCTTTGGTGAAACCCATCATAGATATGCTAAAAAATAACCAAGTATTTTCTTTGACCAAGGAAGATAAGAGAAATTATTAATTCATAAAGAAAGCAATTTTAGAAGCTCCTACTCTTGTGAATCTTTATTTTACTAAATACTTCATGTTGTATTCATTTTCTAACCTTGATACTATATCAGCCATGCTAATGTAAAAGAATGATGAGGGTGTTGTTATACCCACCATGCCCTCTTTATTTAATAAAATGGGCACCCACATTTTTAGACTATTGTATTAACTTTGAGCTTCTCTTCTATATGTTTATGCAAAATCTAGGAGAATATTAATTATTGGCCTTTTCATACTTTAGAAAAATATCATTAGTATTATGTTCATAGTCTAATTATTTCTATTAGGATTTTATCTTTGAACTTATCTTTATCAGACTTATGTAACTTGTCTTTGTCAAGTATTTTGTTTATTATCTAAATTCCTTTAGCCTTTGTGTTTTAGAATTATTATTATTATGGGCTTTTGGTCCATGGGCATAGCTTTGTTTTGGATACTATTGTAGACATTTTATCTAAAATAATTCCCCTAATAGATTTGGGTCTATGGACTCTTGTTGTGGCCATTTTTCTTTGAAACATCATATCCTTTGGGGCTTTGGTCCCAAGCCTTTTCCCTTCTTATAATGCTAGTGAAACTATTGATGTGGGTTTTATGCACACCACAACCTTAATGAGGTAGCCTTTAAAATTTTAGGATCTCAATGGATTTAAAATTCATTCTAGGGAATGAGTTATAGGTATCCATTCTATTATATCCTATTGATGAAATATCTGGTAGGGTATGCATGTTATTGACAAGGTTTTTATATGGAGGTGTGGTTCCTAATAATGGTATAAAATCTCTATTGGATTTAGATGGTTGGATGGTTACTAATCTAGAGTGGGTAGGTCTCAAAAAGGTCAAAGGGCATAATGTCTTGGATAAAATGTCTGAAGGAATATTTGAAAGATAAAATCTCTTGGACAAAATGTCTAAAGGAATGTTTTGAAGTGATGGTCTCAAAAAGGCTGATGGACATGATGTCTCAGATATGGATGCTTCTTATGATTGGTATTTAAATCTAATGAATAACTCTATCACTTCTTGGGATAAGTGTCAAGATACTTTTCTTATGTAATTTGGATAGGGTACTACTCCTAGCATAATATACTAGATCTTCAATAGTATGAAGAAAGAGCCTAATGATCTTATCCATGCCTTCAATGCAAAATTTCAAGTTATATACAATTGGTTAACCCCATAGTAAAAACCAGAGGAAGTGTTAGGATTGGAGATGTATAAGAATGTGTTAGAATTTATTAGTATAGTGTTTCTAAGGAGATTTACTGCAACTAAAAATTTGGAAAAAACATTTAAATAAGCCATTAATATCAATATATATCTCAATATTAAGGTGTTCATTATGCCCAATGTTCATAATGGATTTCCCACATTAAATTGGATTCCATATGCAAGGTAGAATGCCCTAGAATTCAATCAAAACTAGTAATAGATGCTACCTCCCATGATGCAAAAAACATAGTCAAACTATGGATTCTCAAATAATCACATGTAGGGAAATGGATGCTAATAAAATAAATAATATACTAAATCTTTCAACTATTATACAAGGCATTGACTCTATAAATCTAGAACTAGATTTTATTTCGAAGATGGTTCAAAATTTGAGCAATGATTTCTTAAATATAAAAAGGAGGATGGGAAATGCCAATGGCCCAACTCATAATTAGAATGCTAGATTTTAGAGATAAAACCAACCATTTAAAAATCCTACAAATAATATGGAACAACCTAAAAAGCTCTTAGAGATTAACTAGTAGAGATGGCTCTTCCCAGTTGGTGTATAATTCATAATACTTATGATCATGGTGAGCTTAATTATATTGAATTTTATGTAGTATTAAAAATATTTCAAAGAGAGGTGGTTAGACAAGATCATATGCATAATCTACCTGAGCATCATCCAAATCCTATCTCTTCTAGCATTTCCATGTTCATTGAAACTCATGAGTTTCCCTTTTCAGGTGAAGATGATAATGAGTTAGAGGATAATATGGATGAAGTTGATGATTTCTAGTATTTTTAGATAGGTGCATACAATCTAAGGAATACACAACCATTCACAAAATTTAATCTTCTAAATACCAAGGCAATTCCTCATAATCATAATGTATACAATAATCCACCCCCTCTAAAGGGGAATAATCAACATTAGAGCAAGGAAGAACCAAGTAAAGGAGGATACAACATTATTGAGGATATGAAGAGGATAAAAGTGAATATAGCTCTTCATGAGTTAGTTTAGACTACAAAACAAAATGATATTCTCTATAAGTCTATTACTGGGAAGACACCTATAGAGAAAGTAAAAACATCTATAGAATAATTGAAATTATCTAACACCAACATCATCTATAAGAGCAACCTAGAAGTTCTACCCTTACTACTGACTATTTGGATTTTTGGTAAGAACATTGAAATTTGTTTAGTTGATTTTGGAGCTTCTATAATTATCATGCCTACTTCTATATTTCAAAAATTTGGTTTGATACCAAAACATTCAATGAGGATAGTTTCATAATTAGAAAATATAGTGGTCCCCATAGTTGGTAAACTGAGGGATGTGTATATCCAAGTAGCCTCTAAATCATGCATTTAGATGACCATTGATATTCTAGTGGTGTATACAACTAAAGGCTATGATCTACTACTAAGTAGAGACTAGTCCAAATCACTCAATAGATATCTCTCTACAAACTTTTATCATATATGGCTACCATGGAGAGGAGTTACAAATCAAATCAAGATTTATAGAGATCCAAGAATGAAGTATCCCATTATGAAGTATAATGTTAATAATGACGAGGTAAAATATGAGTCACCCAGCCTTGGTATGTATGCTTTTACCACTTAGAACCAATAATAAAATCTAGAGCATGATGGTTCTAATTAGATGTGGACTTTACAATTTGATGGCATTATATTTAGGTAAGGATCATCTATGGGAATGAAATTGATTTATCCATAAGGTAACAAAATATTGGCAACATATAGATTACAATTTCCATGCATAAATAATAGAGCTAAGTATGAGGCTCTAATTTTAGGATTATAGTTTGTATTTAAGAATAATGTGAAATAAATACTAGTGTTTGATGAATCAGAGCTGGTGGTCAATCACATCATAAACAAATATCAATGTAATTTGTCTTATTTGAAAAGATACAAGCATAGATCATGGGACTTGATCAAAATATTTGAGACTTTCAACATCGTATCACTTCCTAGAGAGAAAAATAGAACTATTAATTCACTAGCTACTATTTCTACTAATTTAGAGCCACTAAAATAATATAAGGTAAAAGGTTCTCAATTGAATTGGTACCACGTCCTTCCATTCCAAATAATGTAGAAAATTTCTAGGTCTTTGAAGATGACCAGCAAATTATCTAGTTTCTTACTAATTCAGGTGAATTCAAATCTAAAATCATCAATGACAAGGACATTAATCACCTCTATAAAGAGGAACCAAATAAATAAGGCATTATGTAGCTCAAATAAAATCAAATTTTAGGTAGGTTGGTCTCCTTGAAAAGACCATTCATAGATTCTCAAGCTCAATAACTTAGACATCCCAAGTTCAATGAATTAGACTTTAGAAGGGAAAATATAGGAGATGAGCATAGCCCACGCTATGTTAATATTGGTCTGAACTATACCCCAGAAGAGAGGCAATGATTGAAGGATTTAATTGCTTTATATATGGATGTCATTGCCTGGACATATCAAGATTTGAAAGTATGTGACCTGTAGGACATTACTCACATGATTCCTTTGAAGCTAGATCATAAAAATTTAGATAGATTCAAATACTAGTCAATCCTATTCTAGAGCATCTCATTTAGAGAGAAGTAGAGAAATTTTTAAGCACAAAACTCATCTTTCTAGTAAGACATTCTACCTAGGTGGCTAATTTGGTCTTAGTAAGAAAGAATAATGGTGAGATAAGATTATGTTTGGATTTTAGGAACTTGAACAAGGCTTATAAAAAGGAAAATTATCCCTTACCTTCTCTAGATGAGGTGATACAAATAGTAAGTGGTTCTAAAATGATGTCCTTCCTAGGTGGATTTTTAAACTACAATCAGGTACAAGTATAATCTAAGGATAGAATGAAGATGATATTTACCATGAAGTGAGGAACTTATGCATATAAGAGGATGCCTTTTTCTTGATAAACATATGAGATACCTTTTAACATGAAATGGATCATGATTTTAAGGGATTAATAGGAAAATTGATAATCATCTACATGGATGATCTTATGGTATTTTAAAAGAATAGGAAAGACCTCATAAGTCACTTATAGTTCATATTTGAAAGATGCATAAGGTTTTGTGTTCATTAAACCCAAATAAGAGCATATTCAGAGTGACAAAAGGTAATATTTTAGAGCACATCATCACTAAGAATGGGATCACCATTGATATAGATGGAATTTAGGTGATTTCAAATATTTAGCCACCCAATAGTAAGAAGGAGCTTAAATCATTCTTTGGAAAGATTAACTTCATAAGGAACTTTATCTTAGGATTTGTAGAGATTGTTAAACTTATGAATGCCATGCTTAAGAAAGATGCCAAAAAAAAGTGGAAAATTGAAGCTCAAAATTCCTTCTAGGACATTAAAGATGCAATATCGTAGGCTCTAGTATTAATCAGTCTAGATTTTATGAAAGATTTCTACTTGCATTCATTCACTTTAAAGCATATGATTATTGTTGTCATCATTTAGAATAAGGAAAGACCAAACACTTAATCATATTTATGAGCATGAATCTAAAAGATGTAGAAATTAGGTACTCTATGATTGACAAATAGATTTATTCCCTTGCGAAAACCATGAAATTTTTTTGGCATTAAATCTTGAGGAATAAAGCCATTGTTGTTGTCCCTGATCTTGCTGTCAAGCTCACCCAATCACAAAATGAGCTAGGGGAATGACGAGAAAAATGGGTGGCCAAGTTACAAGAATTTTACATAGAGATCAAGCCTACAAAGATAATTCAAGGCTAGGGCATCATTCAGCTCATGACTAAACTTGATGCACATATCACCCTCAAAGAGGTATGTGAAGCTCAAGTATCTAAAGGATAAAGTTATACTGATATAATACAATATTTAATTATAGGAACTTGTTCCTTAGAAATTAATATAAAAATAAGGAGATATTTAAGGCTTAAATCTTCCCATTACATGATCAAGAATGGAGTATTATATAGAAGAAATTATTAAGGTATTTATCTCATGTGTGCATCTATAGATGAAGCTAAATAAATCTTAGAGAATTTGAATTAGAAGATAGCTAGTATTCATCCTTATGTAAATACCATTACAGATAAGATCTTAAGAATTGGCTACTACTAGCCATTAGTTTTCAAATATTCTCATGCTCATGTGAGAACATTCCATGAATTGTAAGCTCTAGCTAAGAGATAAGTACACATAATAATGATTTTATAATAAGTTATTGAAGGAAGGCCATTTACCCAATGGGGTTATTGTCACTTGGATTTTCACCCCTTAAGGAGATGTCTAGGCTCTCTTCATCTAAGTTCCACAATGGAAACATCTCAGTTTCTATGGGTAATCAATTGGTGATATGAATCTCTAGAAGGTCTAGTTCCCTTGATGTACTCTTCGAAGCACTCTCTCACTTATCAACTTTTCATAAAAAGGTTTAAGAAGAAAAAACTTAAAAATATAAAAGGTGATGCACCAATATTTAATTTTCTCCTATTGACTAAATTTATACTACTTAGATAAAATAAAAGCTTCTTTCACACACATCTCACAACTCAAGATATATTGTTACATTAATGTTTCATATGCCAGGTTTAAGAGGTATATTAATGCTTAGGAGGGAAAATAAATGATACTTTTAAGAATAAATTAATAAACCACTTATAAAATTCTCATACACTAATATTGAGCACTAACAATGACCTACAACATTTACTCTTCTGCATACTTGGTGGACAATCAAAGACAACATGCTAGAAAAGACTATCTTTTACTAGACAAGATTTATAACCAGACTCAATTATGTAACATGTAAGTAGGAATATTCACTTGTTTATTTCTTTAATAGACATTAAAATACAAAATTGTCTAGTGTTTCACCATTAACCAATGGAGGATACCTAAAAAAATCCCAAAATATCATTACTTATAACATTTGGGAGAGGGGAAAGACAAGGGAAGTAAAATGGTCACTTGGACACTTGAAAATATAATAAAATGAGTTAAAATTTCATGAGAATATTATGTGAAATGGACCATGCAAGGTCAAAATATACAAGTGGATTTCTAAGTCATGAAACTCATGGAACATGGTATAGGAGTTGTCATTCTACACAAGGAAATTGCCTCGATCATTCACCTTTGTTAACGTCCCAAAACTAATTAGGGACATATCTAATGATTTAATTGATAGTGAATTTTTTCAAACATGCTTCTCCATACATTGGTTTCATTCCTAATCATTTGGAATCTTATAGAAGTGAGTTATCACCATCTACATTCTAAGAAAACTCTCTTTCACACACCTTGTGCACTTGAAATCGAAAATGATTTTATTTTATCATGAAAATACATAAAAGTGGAGTAATTACATGTTTAAATACCATAAATTGCCTTATATTGCTTAGGTGTACCTTAAAAATCCATCCATTTGAAGTTCTCAACCTTCTTACTATCATGCTCACTATGTCAGTTTTGACTAGCGAAGATGAGATATATGGTATTAAAACTTAATAGTTTTTATGAAAAATTAAATGTATATAGGGACTTAAGTCTCTATCTTCCTCCCAAAGTTTATTTCATCTCTTGAAACCTCCTAGAACCTACATAATGCAAAAACAAGTTAAAGAACCAATTTTTTACCTTGTTCATATAAATAGGTGAACATCAAACATGATGGGGGGAATCCATAAAGATTAATCTACAACCTCAAATAAATTTCATGGTCATTTCATACCAATTGGATAGATCTCCATTCTTATTTTCTCAATCTATCTTTATCCAAGGTTTAACAAGGATTTTGAGTCATTTCTACTCTTAAGGTTTGTTCATAAAGCCATAACATTGGCACTAACAAAAAATTTCCAAAAATGTGGTGTTAAATAGCCCTTGTAACCTCTCTAAACTCCCTTTATCTCCATGCACAACCTACAGTAATAAGTGAGCATCTAAAGTTGCTTATTTGAGCCTATCCTATGCTTTGCAAAGGCCTAATGTTGCCTTTGAGAAAAAATATGAATTCCTTGTGCTTCTTATACATCCAAATATATTTATCACATATATATTGAAACAAAAAATATGATCTAATAGGTTATAAATATTTCTGATAGTTAGAAATGAAAATGACATATCATTTGGGCTTTAGGCCAAAACCCTGCCTAAAAGTCCTGACTACAACCTTGAGGGTTTAGACCTCCTTGTTGAGATTCCTCCTTATTTTACTAATTCCTAATGTTGGTATAGGTTTGTTTCAAATTTCCACCCCCTTTCATAAGGTCTCTTTATTTTATATTCCACCATTTCACCTTGACTTTTCAAAAAGTATAGGTTTTGTTCACAAAGGAGAGCCCTTTGTCTGAGATAAAATGGAGGGAACTTACCCTATTTTCTCAAGAAAACCAAATATTTTAGGTGTTTATCCTATTTTTATATACCTCATATACAAAATTTAAACCTTTTTTCATGCCATTTGATCCTCCAACTTATAAAAAACACAAGGTAGATAGTGAACAAGCAACCTATGTACAAGGTTTAGGAAGTAGACTATGTATTGCATCAATTGGGTCCTTTATATGATTTGAATTAATTTGAGTATTTTTAGGGTATATAAATCATGGATAATATTATATATTCTTTTTCATCATTATAACTTGCTACATACCCCTTATACTCCTTGTTGAGTCAAGATTAAGTCTTAACTCTTAACTATGTTTTATGTCATAAAGGTATACCTATAGGTGGTCATGCCTCTCAAAACTTGAGATAATGCCCATATATCATCCTATAGTCTCTTATTATTATATATACTTATCTATACCTCTTTTTTATCACCCTTATGCACTGGTAACATGAGTCTCCTAGTGTAACTATACATACTGTCATCCTTGGGCTAGTATGAAGACTAACTAATCAACTTGGAAAAAGTCTTGAAGTATGTGAAAACACTTTATTAACCTATCATGAACCATTATTAAATTTTTTATATACCTTATTTCTCTTCTTTATCATACTCATCTCTTTTACCTTCATCAAGGCTAAGCACTCAACTTTAGGTGCTCATAGGACCTTAATAATTATATGTAGGCTTGTTTCACATTATTTAGAGCTTATGGAGATCATCATGGTTCTAATTAAGGTGATACATATTATATTTCATCATTTAAAATATCTCTATACTTTTCACATACACGTTGACCTCAAAAAACTAAGTTTTATCCTTGACTGTGACACCCTACCTCTTTGACCAAAATGGTTCTTGTAGGTGAATATTTATATAATAAGACCTTGGTCATAATGTTTAAAGACCATTATTAAATAGTTAAGGTAACCTAGGATATTATCATACCTTTTTTCACCTTGTATAAGATAAAACATTATCAAAACACCATTCTTATCTTACTTTCTACCTACTCAACTATAGGTGAGCATTTTCCTAAGAAGGGACACCTATAGGTGTTCATGAGGCTTAAAACACTATACGTAAACATTCTCCTGATGATATTCATGATAATTGGTTCACCATTAAATAAATAAGGCCAATAAAACCATGATAATATGTTTTATTTGCTCTTTAAGATGTCAAAATTCACTCAATACTTAAATCTTATAGATGTGAATGCAAGGTTTTAGTGCTTTAAAAGGCATATTTGAGTCCCTGAACAATTAAGATCCATCAATCCTGTTGACCTCATATTTTTCATAGATCCTCTCCTTCATATATTATATAATTTTTACCTATCTATATGCTTCAAATCTCTTGATAGTCTTACTATAAGATATTCACAAAATACCCTAGACCTCTATTTTCACTTTTTAGGGAGAAAATCCCTGAGTTCAATCCTTACTTATTGAAATATGATCTACCCTTCCATTTGTCCATTTTACACTTAATATATGTCTAAAATGTCCAACCCACATTTTATGATTTTAAATATAACCTTAACATTTCCAAATATTCCATATAGGTACCTTCAAATCTCTAAAATGTCACGTATAGGTTATTATTTTCACACATATATAGTGAAGCAAACTTGGGTAGTAAAGAAGGTACATATGTTTATGATAATTTATATGCTTTCATAGACTATCCCAATTCACTCTTATCAATATTAAAATATTTAAACACCTATCAAACTTTTCATCTTAACATGATGTCATCAAGGAGACTCTTGTAGGTGTGTATGAGCTATATGCAGGCAGTAAACATGAAATGGAACAATATCTATAGAAGGATGGCCTCATGAAAAAATTAAAATAATTATTAATACATAAAATTAATGATTATAATTAATTATATATTAATAAAATCTCCAAAACATCTATTCCAATGTGAAAACCTATTGCAAACACCTGTTATAGAATAGATAGGGATAACTAGTGACTATTTGTGTGGTGCATGAGCTAGAAACCAACCTTGCATCTTATTAAAACATTAAAATGAAATATCCTTAGCTCTTGATGACTTGTAAAAATTTATACACCTTCATTACAATTCCATGAACAAGCTAAGCAAGCCTCATACATGTGACTACAAATGAGAGTGAGTAGAGAGTTAACTATAAGAATGACAAGATTGAGTATTTGCTTTAAGCATGGTGTGATGAAATAAAACATGAAGGGAGTAAGTATTAGTAAATTTATATATTTTAAACATCACATCCCATTCCCATTATACCTCTATAGAGAAACACACATTCTGAAACAACGAAAACTTGACTGAAGCTTCATAAGGTGACACCTCCCTACAACATGAGATGAATTGCCTACCAAAACACCATGAAACATGAAAATAAGCATTAATATAATCTTATAATATATATAAATTAATTTTGATTCAACATCACCAACTATATTATATAGACTTGTCCAAATTAGATCAAAACCTATAGGGTGTAGGAAATAGTGAGAAAAAAACATAGTCAACTTATTAGAGATGGTTCATAAAACATGGTTGAAAAATACTTTCACTATTATTATGGAAATGAATATATCTAATTGTAATATAACCTCCTAAATTTTTTTGACCTAAAACCTCTCTAACTGGCCATACTAAGCACAAACCTATTAACCACTTTTGTGTGTCTAGAAGGGTGAATAAGGAAAAAAATGGTTTTGGACATTTTTTAGCACTTCAAAAGAATTTAAAGTGGTTAGATGAGTCTGATGAATATTAAGATATGTTCCATGACCTTCTCCCAGATGTAATATTCCCTCATGGGCCGTACAAGTGCCAAACTCCATTTTTTCAATTGTTTTCTTGAATTTAAGTTAGATAACCTACATGATTAAAATGGGAATGAAATTAATGATGTGTAATATGACTTATTTTAATTATTAAAGGATATTATGACACTTTTACACCTTGAAAACTATGCCACTTACATTTATGACCCCTAAAAGGATTTTAAATGACTCAAAGTGACATATAGATTAAAATGACTAAGACCAAGGCTAATATATCATTAAATAAAACTAAAAGACATTTAATACACTATATTACATAATAATATACCCCTAAAATATATAAAAATAATTTTTTTACCTGTAAAGGTCCTAATTTGACCTGTAGTGTCAAATTTGGTTAACAAATTGGTGACTTATAGGGGTAGTATGCCTACTATACTAAAGATCAGTAGCCTTATCCTATAGTGGGATAAGGGAGTAAATGAATTTTTGAATACAACTAGAAATTAATTTCCTAAAACACCCACAAAAAAACTATAAAATACCAAATAGACACAAAATAAAGTAAGACACCAATAAGGCTCACACATGTGTATAAACACTTAGGAAAATAAGAAAAAAGAAACTATGTATAAGGAGAGAGGAGAAACTTATTATAAATGTTTAAGATAGATCCTATTAACTAGGATATGAATCTCTTCTCCATCAAACCTTGAGATTTGGAAAGTATTGTGTTGTTTGCATTTAGTGATGATATAAGGGTTACTCCATAAAGCATCAAACTTTGTGTATTTTCTAGGCTTATCCCTATCTTCATCCAAATTTATAAAAATATCTCCTTATTTGAAGGTTCTTGGCATGGATTTCTTATCAAAATATCTCTTTACTTGATCTTGATGAGCCCTCAAACTGTGCATAGCTTGGTCCCTTATTTCTTAAAGCTCCATCAACTCACATAATCTGACCTCCATGCTTTCATTTTCCATCAAATATAGTTGGTAAGTGAGGTCCAAAGCTGGTAACTCAAGTGAAATAGGAAACATATCCTTTCTTCCATAAATGAGTGTATATGGTGAGTTTCTAATGGCTCTCTTGAGGTTAATTCTCTCAACCCAAAGAGTTGTCTTCAACTTGAAATACCACATTCTTTGGTTTTCCTCCATTATCCTCTTAATAATCCTAATTAGATTATTTTTAGTGGACTAGTATATTCCATTCCCTTGTGGATAATAGTTGGAGGAAGTACTGAGATAAATACCATGTTTTAAATCCCACTCACTTGTCTCGATTCCAAGGAAAGTCAATGCATTATTTGAAATGATTATTGGAGCCCCAAATCTTAACATTATGCCTTCATAAAAGTCTAAATATAAAATTTCATTTACTTCCTTGAGAGCTAAAACCTCCACCCATCTTGTAAAGTAATATGTGGCAGCTAACACCCATTTGTGACTAGCACTAGAAGGTAGGTTTATTAAGCCTATAAAATCTAGACCCCACCACATAAAAGGGTGGTTTACTTGTATTGGATGAAGATGAAGGGATTTAATATTTTGTTTTCCATCAAATAGGGCACATTTCTGACATTTCCTTACCCAAGAATGAGTATCCTTAAATAAACTAGGCAAAAAATATATAGCTCTCATAATCTTAGTAGCTATGGTCCTTGGAGTAAAGTGACCAGCTACTGGTCCATCATGAAACTCAAACAATATATTCTCAACATAATCTGATTCAACACATCTCAATATTACACTTGAGAAATATTTCCTAAAAAACACTCCATTTTTAATTACATAAGGAATAGATTATAATCTAAAGTACTTTCTTTTGGCTCTATCTAGGCCATGTGGACACTCTATGATTTGAAGAAAGTTGATCATTTATTTTTTCAAAATCTTCATTGATGAAGATATAATTATCATATGATCATCTTGAAGATTTATAATAGCTTAATTTTGTTCCTTCAATTTTGAATCAAGGTGCTCACATAGTCCTTTTCCTTTCACTAGTTTGGTTGTCTTGATTTCTACATCATACTTCATTACTTTTGTAATCCAACTAGCCCTTTTTTCATTCAAATATATACTCAAAAGGAATTCTTTGACATTAGTATTAGGTACCAATATATGAATCTTGTTTTTAGATTAAAAAATGGCTAAATTTATTTAGACTTCTAACAACTGAAAGTACTCACTTCTCTACATAAGTGTATCTTACCTCATAGCCTTCCAATCCTTGATTAAAGAAGGCAATAGGATACTCCAATTTTTCTTCATTTGATTTAGTGAGGATGGTAGATATTACTTCTTCATTTCTAAAGGTATACAATTTTAAGTCCTTTGAGAAATTAGGACTTGCAAGAGTTGGAGCTTGAGCAGTATCTTTATTGATCTCTTCAAAACTCTCCTTTCTTATTGTCAAAGTAAACACTTCGTCTTTCCTAACCATAGAGGTTAGAGGCTTGTCTAAGTTATAAAAAATAAGAATAACCCTACTTATGAAATTTATTTTTCCAAAGAAACTTTTCAAACCTTTCTTGTGTTTGGCCAAAGTCAATGCCAAGATTTCACTCACCTTTTAGGATCTATGGATAGACCTTTCTTTGACATAATGTGTCCCAAGAGTTTGCCTTCATGGATAGAAAACACAAACTTTTTTGGATTGAAGATTCTAAACTCTATAAATCTCTCAAAAATATTCCTAAGATGAGTCAAATTATCATTTGCATCCATAGATAAGATTGGGATATCATCAAGATACACCAACACTATATCATTTATTAGGCCTTGAAAAGCCATATCCATTACAAGTTAAAATGTTTTCCCAGTATTAGAAAAACCAGAAGGCATTTTACTATAATCATATGTGCCCCATTTATTGGTAAAGGTTGTCTTGTATTGATCTCTTTCCTTTACCAAAATTTGATTATACCCTAAGTATCCATCAAGTAGTGAGAACATATCACTACCTGCCACAACTTAAAAATTTTTCTAAAATGGAAGGAAGAGGATAATAGTCCTGTAAGGAAACTCTGTTTAAATTTTTAAGTCAACACAACCTAATTTTACCATTCTTCTTCCTTACCTGGACTAAGTTTTCCAACCAAGATGAATTCTTAATATGAAAAATGATCTTAGACTCAATCAATTTTCTAAGCTCCTTTCTCATGATAGGTTCAATCATAGGATTGATTGTCCTTTTCCTTTTCTTTATAAGCTTAGAATTATTATCTAGATATATGGTATGTTGAGTTAAGTTTGTATCAAATCCTTTTAAATCACTATATTCCCATGTAAAGACATCAAAAAATTCCTTGCATAATTCAATAAAAGAATATGTTTCTTCTCTAGTACATACCTTCCCAAGAGGAAACAACTTATCTCTAAATATTTGTACTCTCTCATAGTTTTATTACTTAGTAGACATGTTTACTTTTTCCTTCTTTAACTGATCATCATCATTGAAGATACTATCAAGTTTTACTGAGCCCTTAGGGAGCTTGTTTGTCTTTAATTATGCAATCTACACTCCATATTGATGTTATAGTTTGGACTGATTCTTTGAGGAAAACTCAACTTCCTATTGAATAAAAAGATCTATTTATTGGTCATTATCAAACACTTTCCAATTAGTGACATTATCATGTATAGAGTTCCTTAGAATCACTTTAAGATGAGGCTAGTTTTTATCCTCTCTTATCCCATTTGGAACATCAAATTGGGCTCTAATTGTTGCTAACCTATCAACATGTTTTTTATCCTCTCTTGTTATAAATTGAATGTTGAAGTCTTGGAAATCTTCCACAAGATCCCACACTCTATGCTTATAAGACTTAAGAAAGTATTTCTTAGTCATATTTTGACTTTTTACTTGATTCATAACCAAGTCACTATCACCATAAACTTGTAACTCTTTCACACCTCTCTTTCTAGCCCACTCAAGGCCATGAATGAGGGCCTCATATTCTACCACATTACAAGTACAAATGAAGTGAAATTTTAAATTAGAGTAATAATTTTCCTTGGATGGATAAACTAACATTGCTCTACCACCTTATCCAACCTTGCTTCTTGATCCATCAAAGAATAACTACCATAGACCATCCATAATTTCATTTGGCTTCATCAAGTTTGGCATGAAAGATTCTTATACATAAAGTTAATACACTCTAAGACTAGATTAATCTATGAATTTATAAGAATCATGTTCATATTGCTCATCTCCCCATTTATCTAGATGCATATCAACAAGTCCTTCAAAAGAAGAAGTTGGAGATTGATCCATGTGAAGCTCTTCCTCATCAAGAAGAGAATAATTAACATTTATAACCTTAGGCATGTAATGGTATAAAATATTGTGATGAATAGTTTTTGAATCAATCTTCACCTTGGTACCATACTTTGTTATAAAAACCATAAATGACCAATTTTCTACCAAGTGTCCACCTATCTTAGCTATAAAATCTCTTACCAAATAAAAAGAAAAGTATGGGGCTAAGTCTACAACAAATTCACCATGAGGGATGGATAAAGTAATACAAGAATGTAAAATAAAATATAGATCTTTGACTATTCACAAGGTTTTTGCTGGAGACCCATCCAATTGTATAACTCTTTTAGCCATTATTTTATACTTGAGGCCTAGTTTATCCACTATTGACTTGGGCATAACTAAAGTAATAGCCCAACTATCTATGATACAATTATGAAATAAAAAATTACCAATGATTATGTATACATAAAAAGGAGGAGTCTTATCATTTTTATTCACTTGTCCATCAATGGGTTAAATTTCATTCACCAAAACAATATTTTCAATCCTAGCTAATCCAACTTGTTTACCTAGTCCAAGAAATTATTTTTGGAGTATATCATTTTGTCTCGGTATTGTTAATGAATCCCATAATGAAATATTCATGTGTAACTTCTTCATTTGATCTAAAACATTAATAAAAGGACTGTTAATCTTGAATTGATCTTTGGAAGCACTATGACCTTATGGTGTAGCATGTGAAGATGGATGTGTAGGAGTTGGCCTTACATTCTGAAACTTATTATTTTCCTACACCTTAAGATCTAAGTTAGACGCACCTACTATTGGGGGGTATGGATGAGTCAAAATAGGTCCTTGAGTTGTCTCTTGTGCCTCTTCAATAGCCCTATTATTAGATCTAGTGTTAGAATATACACTAGTATTCACATTATTTAAACTCCCCAAATGATTCATGGCAAAAAAATATCCCTCTAAGTGATTCATAAGATTAGAATTAAATTATTCTTATCCATTTTCCATTTCATTTTACATTGTCACCTCAAAAGTGGGAACTTTAGGTACTTGATTACCTTACATTGTCATGGTTTGATTAGGCATTTCATTGGCATATGCAACTTGGCCTTAATTTTTGTCATGGGAAGGATAGCATGGTTTTTCTTGAACAAAATTGTTTTGAACAGGACCAATAGCTCTAGAAGATGATGGGACATTAGGATTGAAACTTTGGTAAGGTATAACTTGAGTTATTTGACCTTGTCCTTGAGAATTACCTTGAAAAAGTGGCCTACTTGATTTTCCAAACTAATTTTAGGGTTGATAAGGCCTATAATTTTGATCTTGTTATCTTTTGAGAGTAACCAATTCATTAGTAACACTTTGAAGCAAAATATTGACTTCATGAATCTCATTGGTAGGGGCAATGGTAGACTTTTCTTGAAAATTAGGCAAAGGATCTAGGGTAAGTAATGAAATTTTACTAAGAGGCTACAAATAAAGGAGTAATGGCATTGGTGGTCTAGGAGTAATCTTCCATGCTTGAACAAAACAATTTTTAGAATCAATAGTTATCTCATAGGCACCAAGTAGTTTAATCCCACCCATGGATTGGATCATCATGGTTATATCACTATTCAATGATTTTAGGTAGTACAAGAAGGCATAATTTGGAGTAGGATTCACAAGGTCTATGATCCTATCCCATGTTTATTAAAATCTAGATTTAAAATATTGCATGAGCTATTGAGGATCCCTCTTGATAGTAGTCAATTGCTCAGCTAGTGACAAATAATCACTCTTCTCTTCAAACATTTTAGACAATATATTTACTATTTCATCCCATGAAGCAATGGAAGTATGAGGTAGAGTTCCATACCAGCCTAAAGCTTTTCATTTGAAATATAATACCAATAGCATAGTGGCTACATTCTCTTGAGTGATATTGTGGATGTTACAAAAGTTTGTCATGTTTCTAATGTTTTCAATATGAGTAATAGGACCTTCTCCACTAAAATATGGAACACTTTTAGGGGATTCTTTATGAATTTGGTCATATTGGGTAAGATTCAAAGGAGATGATTTATTTAAGGATACAAAAATAAGGTTTCTAGCTATATTGGAATGTAGATTATGTTTATTAGGAGTTAAATTAAATATAAACTTGGAATTTTTAAACACCAACTCCCTTGAATAAGGATGATTATTCAAAAATTTGAATTTTTTGATAAAATAACAATGAAATTGCACAAACTCAAATGGTATACTTTTAATATTAAACCTAGTGGTCACCTTTGGCATGGAAAATAAGGACTGATGAGTAATCAAAGAGTTAAAAACATAGTGAAGTCACCAAATACTGAATGTAGATGTTCTTGTAACTACAAATATTCTAAGTTCAACACCAATCTTGGACAATATTCTAGGACTTAGAATCCCATTGGGCATGCCAAAAACTATTGTCACTTAGATTTTCACCCCTTGAGGAGATGTCTCAGCTCTCCTCATCCAAGTGGCACAATGGAAACATATCACTTTTTGTGGGTAATGCATTGGTGAGATGAATCTCTAGAAGGGATAGTTCTCATGATGCACTCTTTGAATCACTCTCTCACTTATCAACTTTACATTAAAATGGTTAAGAAGACAAACATATAAAGATAAAAGGTGATGAACCTATATTGAATTTCATCTTATTGACTAAAATTATACTAATTAGAGAAAATCAAAGATTTTTTCATGCATAAATACAATATTTTATTATAGGAACTTGTTCCTCAAAGATTAATAGAGAAAAAAATAGAGATTTAAGGCTCAAATATGCCCATTAAATGATCAATATGGGAATACTCTATAGAATAAATTATGAAGGTATTTATCTTAGGTGTGCATCTACAGATGAAGCTAAAAAAATCTTAGAGAACTTGCATCAAAGGATAGGTAATGGTCATCCTTTTATAAATACCATTGTCCATAAGATATTAAGATTGGGCTACTACTAGCCAATATTTTTCAAATATTCTCACACTCATGTGAGAACATACCATGAATGTCAATCTCTAGCCAAGATATAAGTACACATAATAATGCCTTTACAATTAATTATTAAAGGAAGGCTATTTTCTTAATGGGGTTAATGTCACTTGGATTTTCACCCCTTGTGGATATGTCTCAACTCTCTTCATCCAATTGGTACAATTGAAACATATCACTTGTTATGGGTAATCAATTAGGGAGATGAATCTCTAAAATGGATAGTTCCCTTGATGCACTCTTTGAAGCACTCTCTCACTTATCAACTTTTCATGAAAAGGGTAAGAAGAAAAAAATATAAATTTAAAAGGTGATGCAGTAATATTGAATTTCCTCCTATTTATTAAACATATACTACTTATATCAAATCAAATCTTCTTTCACACATAACCCACAACTCAAGATAGATTGTTACATCAATGTTCCATACACTAGGATCAAGAGGTATATTGATGCTTAGGAGGGATAATGAATGATAATTTATAGAACATAGTCATAAACCACTTCTAAAACTCTAATAAACTAATACATAACACTATCAAGGACCTAAAATAATTACTCTTCTACATACTTGGTGGATAATTAAAGACAACATACTAGAAAAGACTATCTTTTACTAGACAGAATCAACAAGATTTGTAACCAGACTCAATCATACAGCATGCAAGTAGGTAAGTTTACTTTTTTATTACTTTAAGATACATTCAAATACAAAATTATCTAGGGTCTCACCATTAACTAATGGAGGCTACCCAAAAGAATCCCAAAAAGTCACTACTTATAGCATTTAGGAGAGGGGAGAGATAAGGGAAGTCCAAAGGTCACTTGGAAATTTTTAAATTTGATAAAATGATTTTAATTTTCATGAAAATATGATGTGAAATGGAAAATTCAAGTTTGGAAGAGACAAGTGGATTTCCATTTCATGAAACTCATGAAAAGTCGTGTAAGAGTTGTCATTCTGCATAAAGAAACTACCTTGATCATTCACCTCTATTGGAATGTCCCAAAAATAAATAGGGATAGATATAATTATTTTATTGAGAGGGAATGGTTTTATACTTGATTATCCATGCATTTTTTTCATTCCTAATCATCTAAAATCTTCCATAAGGGAGTTATCACCATATATAGTCTAAGAAAAATCCTCTTTCAGACACCTTGTACACTTGGCTTCCAAAATGGATTAATTTTCTCATGAAAATCCATGAAATGGAAGTTATTACATGTTTCAATACCATTTATGGCCTTATATTTCTTAGTTTCACCTTAAAAATCCATCCACTTGAAGTTCTCACCCTTCTTACTATCATGCTCACTATGCTAGTTTTGACTAATTAAGATGAGAGCTCTGGTAGACACAATTAGGAGATTTTATTAATCATTAAATGGAAATTTGGAGTTATATTAAGTCTAAAACTTCCTCTTGACATTGATTTCATCTCTTCAAACCTCCTAGAACTTATAGAATGTAAAAACTAGTTAAAATAACCAATTTTGTACCCTATTTGTATAAATAGGTGAATGAAAAACTTGATCGGGGGAAGACATAAATATTCCTATATAACCTAAAATAAATTTCATGTCCATTTAATCCCAATTGGATATTTTTCCTTTCCTTTTTTCTCAATTAGGTCTTTATCTAGGGTTTAATAAGGGTTTTGAGTCATTTCTTCTCTTAATGTTTGTTCATAAATCCCCGACACTAGAAATACCAAAAAAATTTAAAAATGTGGTTTTGAGAACCACTTATAGCCTCTCCAAACTCCCTTGACCTCCATGCACAACCTACAATAATATATGAGGATCTAATGTTACTTATTCAATACCTTCCTTTACTTTACATAGGCCTAATGTTGCCTTTGAGACAAAAGATGACTTCCTTTTGATTCCTATGCATCCCAATAGATTTATCACATCTATAGTGACACCATAAATATTTTTTAATAGGTTATAAATATTTTTCATAGTTTTAAATGAAAATGATCTATCATTTGGGCTTTAGGCCAAAACCCCACCTAAAAGTCATGACTACAACCTTGAGGGTTTATACCTCCTTATTAATATTCCTCTTTATTTTATTGATTCCTTATGTTGGTATAGGTATGATACAACTTTTCACAACTTTTCATAAGGTCAATTTAGATTTTGGTTTACCATTTCACCTTCCCTTTTCAAATACTATAGTATTTATTCATAAGGGAGTGCCCTCTATTTAAGACAAAATCGAGGGAACTTCCCCTATTTTTCAAAGAAAACCAAAAGTTTTAGGTGTTTATCATATTTTTATATACCTTATATACAAAATATCATCTTTTGGTCATGCCATTTAACCCTCCAATTTCTAAAAAACCCACGGTAGACTATGAACAAGCAACCTATGTACATGGTTTAGAAATTAGATTATATATTACATCAATTGTGTCCTTTCATCTACATGATTTTAATTTGTGAGAGTATTTTTAGGTTGTATACATCATGGATAATATTATATAATATTTTTCATCACTATAACCTACTACATACCCCTTATACTCCTTTCTTAGTCAAGATTGAGTCTTAACTCTTGATTGTGTTTTATGTAATAGAGGTACACATGTAGATGGTCATGCATATTCAAACGTAATACAATGTATATAGATAACCCTATAGTCTCTTAGGATCATATATAATTTTTTGGACCTAATTTTTATCACCCTTATGCATTGGTAACATGAGTCTCCTAGTCTAATTATACAGACTATCATCCTTGGGCTAGTATGAAAAGTAGCTAATCAACTTGAAATAAGTCTTGGAGTATTTGAAAAAAAATTATTAACCTATATTGAACCATTTTCAATTTTTTTTTAGACCTTATTTCCATACCTTGGCATACTCATCTCTTTTACCTTCATCTAGACTAAGCACTCAACTGTAGGTGCTCATAAGACCTTACAAAATCTATGTAGGCTTATTTCACATTTTTTAGAGCATATGGAGATCATCATGGTTATAATGAAGTTGATATATATTATATTTCACCATTTTAACTCTCTCTATACCTTTTTCATGCACCTTGAGCTCATAAAACTGAGTTCTATCTCTTCACTATGACACCCTGCCTCTTTAACCAAAATGGTTCCTATAGGTGCATATTTCTCTAATAGGACCTTGGTCATAATGTTTAAAGACCCTTATTAAATATTTAAGGTCACCTTTTATAAGCTAAAAAATCATCAAGGCACCATGCTTAGCTTATTATCTGCATACTCAATTGTAGATGAGCATTTTCCTGAGATGGGACACCTATAGGTGTTCATAAGGCTTGAAACACTATAAATTAAAATTATCCTAATGATATTCAATATAATTTATATACCATGAAATAAATAGGGCCATTCCAACCATTAAAGTATGTTTTTTTTCTCCTTAAGATGTCAAAAGTCACTCAAAACTCAAATCTTTTAGATGTAAACGCAAGGTTTTAGTTCTTTACAAGTCATCTTTGAGGCCTCAAAAAATCAAGCTTCATCAATCATATTGATCTCATATTTTTTATATCACCTCTCATTCATAGAGGCTACAATTTTTACCTATCTATATGATTCAAATCTCTTGATAGTCTTACTATAATATATTCACAAAATGCCCTAGACCTCTGTTTTCACTTTTTTGGGAAAAAGTGTCTAAGTTCAATCCTTGCTTATTGAAAGATGATATAACCTTCCATTTTTCCATTTTGAACTTCATATAGGTTTAAAATTTTCAACCCATATTTCATTATTTTAAATATAACCTTAACATGCTCCAGTATTTCATACAAGTACCTTCAAAGCTTGTAAATGTCACATGTAAGTGAGTATTTTCACACATAGGTAGTGAAGTAAACTTGGGAAGTATATGAGGTACATATGTTTATTATTAGTTATATGATTTCACCAAGTATCCCAAATAACTCTTAAAAATCTTAAAATATTTAAACACCTATCAAAATTTCCATCTTAGCATGACATCATCAAGGAGACTCATGTAGGTGTGTATGAGTTGTATGTAGGTAATGAGCATGAAATGGAGAAATATGTGTGGATGGATGGCCTCATGAATAACTTAAAATCATAATAAATACCTTAAATTCATGATTTTAATTAATTATATATTAATACAAGTTATAGAACATCTATTCCAACATGAAAACCTCTTGTAAACACTTGTTATAAAATAGGTAGGGATAACTAGTGATTATTTGTGTGGTGCATGAGTTAGAAACCAACCTTACATATTATTCAAACATTGATATGAATTATCCTCAGCTATTTATGACTTGAAAAAATTGATACACCTTCAATATAATTCCATGAGAAATCTAATCAAGCCTCATACATGTAACTGCAAATGAGAGTGAGTGGAGAGTTGATTATGAGAATGGCAACATTGAATATTTTCTCTAATCATGGTGTGATGAAATAAATCATGAAGGGAGAAATTATTATGGAATTGAGATATTTTTAAAATAACATCCCATTCCCATCAGACCTCTATAGATAAACACACATTTTTCAACAAGGAAAACTTGATTAAAGCTTCCTATGGTGACACCTCTCTAAAACATGAGATAAATTGCCCATAAAAACCCCATGAAACATGAAAATAATCATGAATATAATTATATAATAGAGCCAACATCCTCTAGATTCAACATCACCAACTAGATTATATGAACTTATCCAAATTGGATCAAAACCTATAGGGTGTAGGAAATAGTGAGCAAAAAAACATAGTCAACTTGTTAGAGATGGTTAATAAATAATGGTTAACCAATAATTTAAATATTATTATGTAAATTAATATCTCTAAGTTTACTACCACTTCTCAAAGGTGTTTGACTTGGAACCTCTCAAATTGGCCATATTAAGCACAAACCTACTGACCACTTTTGTATGTCTAAAAGGGTGAAGAAGGAGTAGAAGGTTTTATACCTTTTTTAGAAATTTAAAATCATGTCAAGCACTTATATTAGTATAAATAATATGAATATATGTTACATTACCTTATCCCACATGTCACCTTCCCTCATGGGTCGTACAAGTGCTAAATTCCCCTTTTTTAGTTGGTTTCTTGAATTTTAGTTAGATAACCTACAAGATTTAGATGGGAATATCATTATTGATAGGGAATATGAATTATTTAACATTTTAAATGAAATTAGGTCACTTGGACACCTTGAATATTCTACCACTTCCATTTATGACCCCTAAAAACCTTTTAAATGACTCAAAGTGATATATAGATAAAAATGACTAAGACCAAGGCTAATATAGAATGAAATGACATAAAAATAACTATATTACACCATATTAAATAATAATAGACACATAAAACATCTAAAAATAAATATTTACTTATATGGATCCAAATTTGACTTGTAGGGTTAAATTTGGTCAAGAGGGGTTTAGACTTCATTAGTGTCATCAATCTAAATTCCTTAGCATGCCATAAATTCATACTTAATGCTATAGAATATTGCACCAAATGGAACAAATACATATCCACAAATAATTACAAATCATAATATGTGATTCACTTCTTGTATGAACACATAACAATTAGATTTGGCATGCTTATTTCTCTAGTTTATGATAATGAACCCGCTTTCATATCAGTAGAATTTACTAAGTGGGCACATGAAAACTAGATTATTATTAGGTTGTATTCTAACCATTACCCTTAGGTAAATGGACTATCAGAATCTATGAACAAAAAATTGATTGATGTAATTAATAAATTAGTTGGAGACAAGCCTACGAATTGGTAAAATTTATTTAAGTATGCTCTTTGGGCAAACTAAACTAGACATAAGGAATCCCTTAAAGCTTCAACCTATATATTGGTGTATAGATGCAATCATATATTCCTAATTATATTGAATTTTCCCACTTATCAATCCATGTAAGACTACATGGAACCATGTGATAAAGTAGAATCAAGGTTTTTAGACATAATAGAAATGGAAGATTCAAGGACTGAGGCCTTACTAACATTTAGAAAACACCAAGACATGGACAAAAGGTGGTTTGATAAAATATCAAAGGTCAAAACATTTAGGATTTTTGATGTAGTGCTAATTTAGGATAAATCACATGAGAAGAAATGGAAACATGATAATTTTACCCCATTATGGACTGGACCATACAAAATTTTAGAGATCATGGGTAATAATGTGTTTCATTTGAAGGACCTCCAAGGCAACAAGATTACATATCTAATCAATAAATAGTTCCTAAAGAACTACTTTAGGATTGTGTCATTTTTGGATGATACTGATTGATGAAGGATGAATGAATGTAGCTATAGTATTATATTAGATTTTTCACTTTCTTATATTAGTTACTCGCTTTCATAGATTACATTTCTTGCTTTCATAGACTAGTTTACTAACTTATAAATCAATCTTTCCTACTTTTAGTATTTTTGTTTCATAGATTAGATTTCATGTTTTCTAGATTATATTTCAATGTTTTCTTAGTTTAAGTTCCTTGATTTCTTAGATTAGTTGATATTTTCTTTCTCTAATGATTAGAAATGTATTTTATTTGAATATAACTAAGCTAAAAAATCCAAACCAAATGACCTTATGACTTATATAAAAGGGGAAAATTAAAATCTTGACACTTTGGGACTAGTTTATAGATTAATCATATTTTTGTGTTTTTGAGTCTTTAGGATGAAGGTAGGTAATCATGGATTATTCTGAATGGTGTCACAAATTAAATACTTTTAAGAGGCATCTGGAATTTACTCTCAGCATACTTAAAATTTTAGAAAGTTTTATTTTTTTATTGGGTTAAATTCATTTATCACATTAAATACCTATTGGAATTAATAGTTTTTGGTATAGGTGTAGCTGGAAGGGACATTCTAGTAATGATTTGTTTTATAATTATACAGCTCAATATGGTTCTATCTCTTCTCTTTTCCATTAAATAAACAAAGAAAAATGAAAGAAAAATAAAAGAAGAAAGAACCAATGGATTCAAAAGAGAAAAATAAAATATAAAGAAAATCAAAAGGCTTGCATGATGAAATAAGGCCAATGTACCATGCATCATGATTAAAAGAAAATAATGGAAAGATGAGGAGGAGCCCAAGGTATCTATATTAGGGATATGTATTCCTAGCTAGTAATAGAGAAATGCCTGAGATTCTCTTATTTTTAAGCTTTAATAGATACTAGAATGAAACCTATAGCTTCATCAAGCCTTTGAAAAACTCATCATAGTAGGGGTTAAATAAACTACACATTTTTACACACACAAATCCAAGAAATTAGAAGGAAACTATGTTTTGTAAATTAACCTAGGAGTCTATTTCATGTTTTTTAATTAAGTATTATTTAGTGACATACTTCATGACTGATTTGAGATTGTAAACTAGAGTTCTAGGTTTTTGAATACTCAAGAGAATTCCCCCTATAAGTCATCATTTTTTGTACCCAACATCCCCTCTTTCTTTATAGAAATAGGGACCCACTCTTTTGGACTATCATCTTAAATTTGAGCCCCTCTTTTATATGTTTATGTAAAATATAGGAGAAGATTGATTATTGACCTTTTTATACATTATAAAAATGGCATTGGTATTGTGTTCATAGTCTAATTCTTTCTATTAGGATTATGTCTTCAGGCTTATCTTCATCATACTTATGCAACTTGTCTTTATTGGGTATTTTGTCCATTATCTAAATTCCTTCATCCTTTGTGTTTTAAACTTAATGTTGTGTGATTTTGGCCCAGAGACTTATATTTCTCATGGACATTATTATAGATATTTTGTTTGAAATAATTCCCCTAATGAAATTAGATCTATGGGACTTTTTGTCATGGCCATTTTTTTTTTGAGACCTCACATCCTTTAGGACTATTATCCTAGGCCTTTGCCCTCCTTATAGAACTAGTGAAACTATTGATGTAGTTTTTATGCACACCAGAGCCTTAATGACGTAGCCTCTAATTTTTTAGGATCTCAATGGATGTAAACTCCACTCCATGGCATGAGTTGTAGGTTTGTGGTCTATTACAACCTATTAATGAAGTTGTTGGTAGGGTATACAGGTTTTTTATAAGGTTTTTAGATAGAGGTATGGTTATTAATAAGGGTAGTGAATATCTATGTGAGTTGGTTAGGTTTTTTGGTTGTTAATCTAGAGTGGGTAGGTCTCAAAAAAAAACTCAAAAAAAGGAGGTAAGAGTAAGGTATAAAAGAAAAATTATTTGGTTTTTAGGAATTACTTCCCTAGATAATTTCTAATAGGACAAGTCATTTCATGACATATGCTTGTTTCTATCAATAATTACACACAAACATTAAGACACAACCAATAATTCTAAGGAGATAAATATGTAGGAGATTAATAGGCCTTAGACAAAGGTTGTTCTTTTTAGATTAGCTTTTACACACCCTTAATTAGGAGATTATGGCTCGGGCTAGTGAAGTATCTGAGGTAGTTGTTTCACACACACAAAAATGCAACCAAAAAATCACTCATGCACAATAAAATTTATGAATCAATCAACTTAAATATTTTAACTATTATATTTTACCAATCTTTCAATAGTTTTTTTACATCTACAAATTAACACATCAATAAAAAATAATCAAGAATCCATTAGAAACTTTTGCACATTAAATATTATTAAAACATACAACCAAATAAAGTAACAAATAATTACACATTAATTGGAAATAAAATACATAAACACATTCACTGATGATCAAAATTGATTTTGCTCTTGTATTTAAAATTATATTTAAAAAAATCAAGTTGGATTACAATTGTTTATATAGACTTTGGGAAAGGGTTTCTCATCCTCCAAGTTCATGTAAGGTCATTACATGTGATAATCAAAACTTGAGTTCTAATTGTGGCTCAAAACTATATAAAAGTCCACTTGTAGTTATAAATTTAAAATAACCTTTGTAAAAATCTATGTAACATGTGCATGTGTATTAAAACAAAGACAATTTTTATAATTATAGCTCAAAATACATGAAAATATCTCCTTTATAGGTTCAAATAAAAACTCGTTGATCTTTTAAGTTAGTCTCCTTAAAAATGGTAATAAAACATATGTCAAAGACAAGTATTATTATATCAATCATTTATAACCAATGACACTATTTAATTGTGATTATTCTTAATATGACTATGCATTGCATGTCTCCTAATATTTACTTATATATTGGCATGCATGTTCATATTATTGATCTAGTTTAACTATGAGACCCAATAGTTGTTGATAAATATAGCTCAAGTGTCAAAATATCTATATATTCTATCCATGTCATTCCATTTGCTACCTTTCAAAATATGACTATTGATTTTAGGACACATGTCCCCATCTTATTGGGTCCATATCTTGAAAATTCCACTATCGATTCACACCATCCATATGCTACATGATGGAATTTAGGCATACCACTTATCAATTATGTGGGGGGCCTTGATGCTCTTTATAGTCCTAGTTACAAAGTTTTTATACAAAGTGATAGTCTTTCACTAATTTTGGGACCTTTGAAATTTATACATTGACCTCACACCATTGATCATCTATGCTCAGGATAATGCATCTCATATATATTAGTTATTTGACTTACTAACTCTTGCATGCTTGACACTTGTCACATCCTTATTATTTTGAAATTTCTATGTTTATCTCATACCATCAAATCAAATGTACAAATCAACACTAGCCATCAATCTACCTAAGCTTATTAACATTTTATTATAAATAAATAATTTATGAGATTAAATTTGACATCCACATGACCATCAAATATATCCTCATAACTATCGATGATGCTCATGTAACTATCACAATTTAATCCTTTATTATTATCTTTCTAATCTTGAATTTGATGTTTGAATGACCCTCAAATATGTCCTCATGACCATTTATGATGTCCACATGACCATCATAATTTGAACCCATGTCCTTTTATTTTTGAGCTTAATTTTGACATTCACATGGCTATCAAAGATGTCTACATGAATTTCACATTAGTTTAACTACCTACAAGCTAGACCCTTGTTATTTTTTAGCTCTCTCTTCTCCTATAAGAAAAAATGAAAAGAGGACTTAACATAATATTTTGGGATATATATATATATATATATATGATCCTGAATGAATATTATAGACTAAGGTCTTAGTTGTAAAATTTTGACTAGGACCTAGGTTTAGAATATATAAAATAGCTCCTATTTTTAGTATCAATTACTTAGCATATAAAAATATGATTGGGACCCTTTAAGCTCAAAACATAATACAATTCTCTCTAATTAATGGTTCCACTTGGTAGTATGGTAATTCTCTTAGGGTAGTTATTGCAGGGGAATTATTGAGGAATTTATGTGTGGGGGAAATTACTTTTGACAAAATGTCTACAACAATTCTCCTGAAAACCCAATTTTATTAGACAAAATATTTGAGGAAATTATCCTAAAGGGTCATTTTATTTGATGGTAATGACCTTTCAGACTTTGTGTCTCAAACATTTTGTTTGATGAAAGAACCCTTCAAGATAATTGCTTTAGACATTTTATCCTAGAGAATTAGGTCTTTGAGAGAATTGTTGCATATATTTAATCTAAAACAATTCCCCTCACATATAAATTCCATAAAAATTCCCATAAATAACTACACCAAGATAAATACCATACTACCAAGTGGCACACTTGTTTAGAGATCATTTTATTATGTTTTGAGCTTAAAGGGTCCCCATCATATTTTTCTATACTAAGTCATCAAGATTAAATACAAGAGCTCTTTATATATTCTAAGCATAAATCATAATCATATTTTTTTAACTAATACCTTAGGCTAGAATATTCATGTAGGGTCCTTTATATATATATTTCCTAAAATATTATGCTAAGTCTTATTTTTATTTTTATTTGTAGAAGTAGAGTGAACTAGGAAATGACAAGTGTCTAACTTGTAGGGAGTTAAATCAATGTGATAGTCATGTGGGAATATTTAACACTCATGTGAAAATTAAAATTAAGATAAAAAACAAAATTACATAGGTTAAAATTATGACAATTGCATGGACGTCATCAATGGTCATGAGGACATCTTTGATGTTCATGTGAACATGAAATTCTAGATCAACATTTAAATAATAGGGGATTAAATTATGATAATCATATGGATGTCATCAATGATCATGAAGATATATTTGATGGTTTTGTTTATTTCCAATTTAAGCTCATAAAATAGCCATTTGGAATCAAAGGTTAGTGGACCCAGGAAGATTAATGGCTAGCATTGATCTATAATTGATTCGATGGTGTGAGATCGATAGAGACCTTTCAAAGGAATGAGGTTGTGAAAATTGTTAAGCTCATAGGATTAAATGAGTCAAAATATAGATATATATGAATTGTGTTAGTTTGATCATAGATGATCAATGGTGTGAGGTCAATGTAGAAAATTCAAAAGTTCTATAACTAGTAAACTACTACCACTTATTACAAAAACATTCAAATTAGGAATATATAAAGAGAATTGAGGACACATTTAAAGATGATAAGTAGCATGTTCACATTCCTTCATGTAGCAAATCAACAATGTGAATCAATAGTATAATTTTCCAAGATCTGGACCCAATGTGGTGGGGATGCATGTACTGAAAGTAATGGTCATATTTTGAAAGGTAGTAATGGAATGACATGGACATAATATGTAGATATTTTGACAATTGAGATATATTTATTGATAGCCATTAGGTCTCATAGTTAAACTAGATTAGGAATATGAAAAATTATGAAAATATATAAGTAAATATTTGGTGACATGCAAAGCATAGTCATATTAATAATAGTCATAGTTAAAAAACATCACTTGTTTTAAAGGATTGATACAATGATACCTGTCTTTGACATATGTCTAATTTCAATTTTGAAGGTGGATAATCTAAAATATCAATAATTAGTTATTTCAACCTATAAAAGGATTTATTTTCATGTAGTTTGAGCTATAATTATAAAATTTTCCTTCATCTTCATACACATGCACATGTTGCATAGCTTTTGCAAAGGCAATTTTAAATTGATAAATGCAAGTAGACTTTTATACATTTTTGAACCATAGTTATAACCTGGCTTCTGACTATCACATGTAACAACCTTACATGAACTTGGAGGATGAAGTGAACCCTTCCCCAATTCTATATAAATAGTTATAATCCAACTTGTTTTTTTGTTAGAGAATTTTGAATACAAGAGCAACATTAATTTTGATCATCAATGAATGTGTTTATGTATTTTATTTCCAATTTCTATGTAGTTAGTTATTAATTTATTTGGTTATATGTTTCAATAATATTCAATGTGTAAAATATATGAATGGATTATTGATTATTTTTATTGATGTCTTAATATATATATGTGTAACAACTATTGAAAGATTGGTAGTATATATTAGTTAAAATAGTTAAGTTGATTGATTCATAATTCTAATTATGCATGAGTACTTTCTTGGATGTATTTTTATGTGTATGTAACATCTACCTCAGATACTTCACTAGCCCAAGCTATAGTCTCCTAATTAAGGGTGTGAAACAAATTCTCTAAAAGGATAAACCTTTTTTTGAGGCCTATGAATTTCCTACATCTTTATCTCCTTATACTTATTATCCATGTTTGACTGTGTGTGTGCAATTGGTTCTATAAATAAGCATAGGTTTTGAGAGAACTTGTCCTTTTAGAAACCATCCAAGGAAGTGATTCTTAAAAACCATAGAAGATTTATTGTTTTACCTTACCCTACCCTTTTTTTTGAGTATGTTTTTGAGACCTACCCACTCTATATTAGTTACTAGCCACCCATCCAATTCACATGGAGATTTGCTACCCTTATTAGGAACCATACCTCTATCTAAAAACCTTATCAATAGCCTACATGCCCGACCAACTATTTCATCAATAGGTTATAATAGATTGAATACTTGCAAATCATGTCCTAGAGTGGAGTTTACCTCCATTGAGATCCTAAAATGTTAGTGTCTACCTTGTTAAGGTTTTTGTGTGCATAAAACTTGCATCAACAATTGTGGAACAACCAATTTCATTATTTAGTCAAGGTTTATAATATTATGAAGTCAAGTACACATTTTTTGAGAAATAATTCCTTTATATTGTAAGGTGACTAAATAAATTTACACATATGGTTTCAAATAATAGGATTCATGTTATGGGCTCTCATCTTAGCACCAAATAATTTCTTCTGAGCAAAGATCTTAGTGAAAAGAAGATAGGGTGGATCACTAAAGTAATGGAATGTTATGTTGATATCAAAGTAAAAAAATTGATAAGGGGTAAAGGGCTTTTTGATCATCAAGATTCATATCTTCATGAGTCAAAGGAAGGGTATTTCATAAAAATGGTGAGTGTCCTAATAATACGAGTAGATCATAAAGTATATATTTTAGATTTCAATCTATTCCATTTTTTCTTTTAGATGGTGTGTTTTTAGGAGGGACATCAATAGTGTGCTTTTGAGATGCATTGATAATTATTAGTTTGGAATGTTATTTTAGAAGTTTCATGATGGGATAGTAGGAGGTCATTTATCTCCAAGAACCAAAATTACCAAGATAATTAGGGCTATTTATTACTGACCTAGCCTCTTCAAGGATTAACATGCTTGTGTGAGAAGGTGTGGACAATGCACTTTTTTTTATAGGAAAATAGAATCTTTTAGCTCTTCCTTTGAAACATATCCAAGTTGATCAACCTTTCATGAAATGGGGTCTTAATTTCATTGGAATGATAAATCCCCTATCAAGTGATGGTTATAAATGGATACTCATAGAAACTAACTATTTTTAAAAATGGGTTGAGTCAGTAGTATTGAATAAATGTAATGACAATTCTATCTTGGATTTTTATGAGAGCATCATAATAAGGTTTGGCACTCATACTATTAATTCAAATTATGCCTTTTCTTTTATGGGTGTTAAGATAGGTAATTAAGAAAATAGTAATAGAATATTCTTAAGAGCTTAATCTAACTATTACCCTTAAGGTAATGGGTTGGCTGAATCCAATAACAAGAATCTAATTAAAATCATCAAGAGAAACATGGAGCATAATCAAAGAGCTTGGCACATCAAATTGAAGACAACCTTATGGGGTAATAGGATAAATCCTAAGAGGACAATAGTGAATTCTCCTTTTATGCTTGGATATGGAAGGGAAGCTAGGTTTTCTATCTCTAAAAAGTTTGATTCCTTATATTTAGCACACCAACTAGATTTTCTTGAGAATACCCCAATGGAGGTGAGATTGACAGAACTAATGGAGTTACAAGAAACTAGAGATAAAGTTCATCAAACTATGGAGCATCACCAAATACTAATGAAGAGGCATTTTTATAATAAGGTAACTCCAAGATAATTTTAATAAGGAGACATATTATTAAAACGGAATGAATATAGATCAAAAATAGGGAGACATGCCAAATTTGATACCCTATGAAGTAGACCATATATCATCATCAAGTACAATAAAAATAACTCTTTTAAGTTAGCAAAGATGAATGGAGAATAGTTGTCTATCCTTATGAATGGGATAAATTTGAAACCTTTCTATTGATAATTTGATGTCAATATTGTAAATATTATATTAGGTGTGTGTTTACTTTCTTGTTGTGTTGTGTTCCAGTAAGTTCTTATAAAGCACATGTGTTCTTATATTTTGTGTCTTGTTCTTTTTTTTGTAATTATTGTGTGTTGTTAGAGTAAAATTTATATTTCAATCCTATATACTTATGACTCCATATCCCAATGGATATGATTCAGAAATTGGTCATGGAATAACAATCATGCACCCTTGGAAAATCACCAAAGATGACCATTTTTAATACTAGCCAAAATGGGTCAACCCCCTATAGTAAAAATATTGTATAGGGGATTTTTATAATGTCATAGGGTATGTTTCAGCTCATTTGATGTCAATTCATATTCCATTCTAGCTTTGGTGATATTTTAGCTTAGTGCTTATTTCCTTTGGTGTCTTCGGGTCATTTTAGAAACATATATGTAAGTGGTAGGTTTTCATGGTGTTCAGTAGTTACAAGATCAAGTCAAAAAATCCTAGTTTACACTTAGTAAATATTTCAAATTTTGGTTAAGTATTAGATTTATTTTGGTAAAATTATCTACATTAAAAGTATAAGGCATATTTCCTTTAGGAGAACTACTTTGGTTTTCTAGCTAAGTGTAAGGAATTATTTCAGACATTTTGTCCTAAACAAAATTCCTAAAGACCTAATTTTATTTTAGACATTTTATCTATATAAAAAAACCAAATGACCTAAATTATTTTAGGAAAAATGTTTCATAGAAAATGTTTTGATAATATTCCCAAAGATCAATTTATTTCAGACATTTTATCTGCATAAAAGTCTTGAAGACTAATTCTTTTAGAAAAATGTCTTAGCACAAATCTCATGATAATGTGCCTGATGTGAAATTTAGAATTGAATGGTTTTGGAGAAGTTATTTGTTCAAGATTTAAAATTTGATCTAAGCAATATCTCATAGTGTTCATAAGCTCATATGAACATGGAGTAGATTGAAAAAATATTGGAAACTCATCAGAACCTTGAAAGATTGAATCAAAAAGACTTGGGCAAGTTTAAGGACCATATCATCATTAGGAGTCATAAATAACTAGACTGAACAATGTGTTTATGAATTTAATAAATGTATCTCATTAAGCCTTGTGAGCTAAAAGGATATATCATCATAGAATTATTCATGTCAGGAACATACTCTACAAGTTTCATGTCTATTTGATCTTTCTAGCTCAAGTAATGAAGTTTCAAAGTTGGTCATGCAGAGCAAGATGTTTGTGCAAGTGTCAAAATCAAGCCTTAGAAAATAGCCATTTGGGTTCAAACGATTAGTGATAGGCACATGGACATAATGCAAAACATGTAAGCCAACTCACTTATATAGTCTTTAAACACACGTAGAAAGCTTTTGGATCTAATAGATCAAGAGAGATCGATCCTTTTAACATCAAGAACATCTCCTATAAATTTGGTGCTTCCATGACCTTTTCATTTCTAGATCCAACCTTTTAAAGTTGATCAAAAAATGGGAGACTTTCAAGTGGACATACAATTTAGACCATGGTAAATAGTTGCTTATTTTCAAATCCAAGAAGATTAATGATCAACATTTAATCATATCGATGATCTAATGACATGAGCTCAACTAACAAGGAGGTGGGCCCAATGAGATCTACAACTAGTATTCATGTGTATATCTTGATCCAATGGTATGAGATGAGTCAAAAGGGTCAATATATGATAATGAGGATCTGTGGGACCAATGAAAATAAAGATAGTTAGGAGTATTTTGATTGGCATGAATAATTTTTGACATTCTAAGTTGAGCCAAGGAGTAGATTTTTAATAAGGCAAAAAAGTCTTGAAGGGTCATCATTCTACCATTAGAGCCCAATCAAATACCAAGAAGACATAGCCATGTAATCAGGTATAAAGAACATAATGTTACCACCACTAAGGCTAAATATGGATTTTTAGTTCAATATTTTATAGCCTATAGGGTTCATTATATGACTATGGTCACCATTTTTTGAGGGAGGACCCATGTATGCAATGAGCATCGATATAATGATAATAGGAAAACTAATTCTCTACGATTGGCTTTTCATCTATAGTGGGCCTATACACATGGGGATGAATTTGAGTATGATCCATTTTGAACTAGATATAGTATTTCAAAAGGTGCCATGAAGGCATACACATAAATTCCAATGACTTCATCTTGAAGACCAACTACATGAAAAGGACCTTTCTCTCAACTTTTTCATGCCATGACAAACTAGTGAGGAGCAATTATCACAAGGACAAAACTATAATAGAATGATCTAATGGTCATAACTACATTGATGCTAAAACCTAGCTTAGAATAATTTCACCCCATCATTGTAACCATCAGGGAGCATTAATAAAGGAATAATGTAACTATGCAATAGACCGAAGTGACTTGGATCAATTAGAAAGCTTTAATGAGCATAATTTATAGAGGTAGTTGTAAATATGGTTCAAATGGATTTATGCTCATTTTAATCATTTTTAGTGCCAAAATCCTTCTCTCTTTCTTGGCTTTTCTATAAATATAGCCTTCAAGCTATTGTTAAGTATCCATCAAGCTAGTATGACTAGACACTACCAAAAATTATACTTTTCACCTCTTGGTGTAATGAATATATCATTTTTTAGTTTTTTACTATTATATTCTTAGTTTTTTGTATTTTTTTATATTAAAAAGTGGTCATCATCTTCCCTTTATAGTTCCAAGTTCAACCTAAGTGCAAATATACTTTCTTGAAGGTCATCTAGTGTGTCTTAAGGTTGATGTCTCATGTATAGAATGGATAGTTGATTGTAAGTGCTTCTAATCAAGCCTTACCCTCATTGACCTCTAGCCTAATTTTATAAAATTTACCTCTAGGTGAAACACTATTTCTTGGAAACTATTGTAGACATTGCATTAGTTTTATTCATAGCCTATTAGTGTGATAATGAGTTCAGTCTTCAAAGTGCATATTTGAACATTTAGTGCATCACCTCCTTTAGAGTATGTTCAATTCATGCATTATCTAACTCTTTTCCTCATAAGTAATTAGTTGGTATAGATAATAGCATTTCAAGATACATTCATGGAGATAGCCCTTAAATACAGAGGTTCATTTCCTATATAGGTACACCCACATACCTAAAAATGTTCCCATGTTTCCCAAATCTAGAAGAAGCTTGAACAAATTCTTTTAGGGTGTAATATTTGGTGACAAAAGTTGTCATAACTTTTAACAAAATCAAGGATAGTAACCTATTAGTTCTATGAACACCCAAAAATGTTTAAATTTTATAGGTGATTTCCATTCAACCATGGCCCTGATCTTGTGATGGTCCACATTTACTCCTTAATGTGAAATACTATGGCCTAGTTACTCCACCTCATTAAATCCAAAATCACATTTGTAAGGCTTTGTATCTAACTAATTTTGTGCCATATTATCTAAAACCCAATCCACATGATGTAAATGTTTTTCTTATGTTGAATTACATATTAGTATGTCATGAAAACAATAAGATGAATTTTAGTAGTAATGAAAAAAAGATAAATTTCATCAAACTCTAAAATTTAGATGGTGTATTTTTGAGGCCAAAAGGAATTACCAAAAATTATTAGTGGCCATCATGGTTTTTTAAATTTATCTTATGTATAAACTTATCTTTGATTATGATCTGATGATAATATGATAAAATATCAAGTTTAATAAATATAAACTAGAATGTAATGCATCTATAAAATAATCAGTTATAGGAATTCGAAATTTATATTTTATGTTGTAATTTTTGAGTTTCATGTAGTTTGGACATATATGTTGTGTCATATTTATTATGAAATATCTATAGACACCTAATACTAGACACCAATGGCTTCATATCAGAATTTAGACTAATTCTTAACATCCTTTGCAAATCAAGCCTAAGAATCACTAATAGTCTCAAATTTAGCTTCATAACATGTAATTTGACCTATATACCAATTAAATGGGACAAATACACACATTAACTGCTGAAATGCCAAAACATAATTAATTACAATGTTAAACCTAATTAAATGCCTAGTTGAATTATCCATGATCAATTAATGAACTAACAAAAAAGGAAATTTAAAAATCAAGAGTATCCTAAGAATTCATAATTACCTTTTTGTGAGTTTTCAAATATCCTAAAATATCTCAACATGACTCTTCATTGCTAATCATGACCATTTGACACTTTTTAACTCTATTGTGGTTAATTAACTCACTAAGGTTAGGTTTAAAACCATTATAAGCTCTAACTACGCTCTAACTCACCTTTGGGTTAGGGTCAATTTCTAAACCTATAAATACAAGCCATTTCTTATTGAATTTAGAGGAGAATTTGAGCATAGTAAAGTTATAATGTAGGATTTGGTGCATGATTCAAATCTATAATATTATAATGGAAAAATCACAAGGCAATCCATCAAGATACATCATGCAAGCATAAGCCAATAATGGTTCCAAGGAGAGAAGGAGCCACACAACTCCATTTTACAAAGGCTTCTTGAGCACAAGCCAAACCAACAAAATGGATGCATAATTTGGATCATTCAAGGAAGGTAAGTAATTTGTAATTTCTTTGTATTTTATTTGAGATTTGTCATTTAATTTTTGTTCACTAATATCCCCCTATGATCTAGGTAAGTATTATGCATGTTAGTGTGTTTTTATTAAAGTTTTATAACTTGTTGTAACACATGATCTAACCACCCTTCTTGGATTCCTTGATCACAAATGGCACACCTGGTGGGACCATGAACACCCCATGTACCAAAGAGACCAAGGTGAAAATCACAAATCATCAAATGGATGCTTGAATATCTTCAAAATTGTAGTTTTGTCTTTGTTTTTATTGTATTTTAATATTTTAAATAACTTAGATCTAAATAAAAATTTACATTATTCAAGCATAACCAACATTGATTATTTCAAACCATTATCATTTTTGACTAATTGAGATCAGTTCTGGGTGATCGACATTGGTCAGGTTCTTTCAAATCTAACTTTTCATCACTACAACTTAGAATTGTCAAGACTATCAAAACATGATCATGAAACATTAACCTTCTAACACCTACATAGGGACTTTAAAAGATATAAAATGCATGAAAATAATTATATGACATTTATATAACCTATTAAAAGATAAAATAAATATGTTCTAATGTCAAATATTGGTCTTGCATACCAATATTTTGACCTCTCTCCTCATAATCACACCAAAACCAAATAAGACATTTTGGTTTCAAATTTTAAACCTCTATAATTTAATTTAAAACCTTATACCAAAAATTAATAGGACATAAAATTTTGAAAAAACATTTTCATGCACTTCAATCCATCACTCTTTCATGAAAACACATCAAGAATCATCTTCTCATCACTGCCAAGGTTTTGCACATTTTGCTTTATTAGGATTATTAGTGACTAGTGCACTTGGATCACAAAATTTTCAATCTTAAATATTGTAACCTATCCATAAAAATTCATGGACATCGAATATAATTCTATACCTTATTCATCAAATCATTTTCAAATTGAGTCCAATACAAAATTTGAAATCTACAGCTTCTTCAGAAACAAGTCTATATATTTAAATTTTCTCTCTCATATCTCTAAAAAATACCACCTAAAAATACCTAGGAGAGTCCACTAATATATTAAATATATTACCTAATAATACCAATCCATTCTAGGCACTTTTGATCAACATATTCAACAGTGGGTCTTTATTATGGTTCTAAGAGGGTTTAAACTTGTTTCCACTCTTAACCATCATTCATAAAGCATATTTCCTACATTAAAAACCTAATTCATATAATTTATATATATATCCCTTCCCCATCTACCATGAATATATTAGGTTCACATGTAGAGGTTTGACAAGCTAATGATTATAATAAAAAATTTGTCAAGTTGAGAACCCTTCATTTTGTGCACTCGAAAGACCTCAAAGCACTTTTTCTTGCCTTAACCTTCAAAATTTGACCAAAAAATTCATTAATACACCTATTAAATCCTATCACACATCTGAAAAAGCTCACATGTGCATATTTTCCCTAGAAACTAAACCTCTTCCTCATTAGGCCATGCTCTCATCACCTTACTTTCTACACCTAAGTCTTCAAACCTCATTAGGCTTTGAACTGATTTTAAAACCTCTTTTCAAGATACCAATACTTAAATCACATGCTCAAATAATGTCAAACATCTTTCTATAACCTTATCTCACCTTGAAACCAAGCTTATGCCTTCACACAAGGCCTCTTCATGTCATAACTAAGATTTAAAAGACACCTTATCCTCAAATATGCTTGATATTAATATTATATAATCTTTAAAAGCTTGAGAACATAAATATTACGATGTTTTTTTCTCTTTAATGCACCTAATGAGGTTATGGGACAAACTTCTCCTCACTCAAGTGACACAATATAACCACCTAAGGGTTGTGGGTACCCTATCAGGAGGTGGATCTCTAGATTAGGGGTTAGCTCCCCTTGATGCATCATTTAAGCTCTTATTACTACTAATAACAACTTAGGAGGGATTAAAAGGGTTATAAAAACTAAAAATAAAAATATACACTTGAAACTAATGACAAATAACACATACACTTCATTCAACATCAATCTCCCCTCTCACATCAATGTTTCAACATGGGGTCTTGTAGATGGCATACGGTCGGAGGAACCAAAAAATAGGAATTATAAGACACTATATTTTGTATCCTAATATCTTACACCTTCATTCTCTTTAGACACTTCTTGTTGACCTGTAAGAAGGAAAATATAATACACTAGGTACCAATGGAATCAACATATGAAGGTAAAGGAAATTACACTTGCACAATACTAATAACAAACATGTTAACTTAATGAAATATTTTAATGAGGTAAAAACTTTTTATTTATTATTTCAAGGAAATTTTTTGGCAAGGCTTCACCATACCCAAGCAAAGAGATCCAATACAATGCCACAAGGCTAGAATTTATAGAATAAATGGGAAGGTAGAGAGAAGGGAAGTCTAAGAATCACTTAGAAATGTATCACTTGCTAAAATAAGTTAAAAATTCATGATAGAGAAGGATTGGGTGAGATAATACATGTTTTGAGTTAAAAATATCATCTATAGTCATTCAAGACCTACAAATAGTCAAGAAACTCCTTTTCTATGCATATAAAACTACCCTTTATGATTGGTCTTACAAAACTACCAAAAATCTACACATGATAAAGTTTTATGATGAATATAATTATTATGGGTTACTAAGAGGCCCTCAAATTCATTGGGAAGGCTTCTAACCCTTCCTATCATCTTGGCCATGCAAGATGACACTTGGTAGTCTCAAAATAGATCTTTTCCTTCACCCCTTCACACTTGTCACCTTAAATATTTTAAAACCTTTAATACTATAGATAAAATATGTTAAATGACATTTTTAAGGATTTTTAATACCATTAGTTACAATAAATTGGCCTTAAAAGGCCTCCCTAATTGCTTTTCCCCACTTTCCCAAGTATTTACTATTCTAGCTCACTAGACTAGCTGAAAGTGTGAGTCTGGTTAGGAAACTTAGACTCTAATTCAGAATATGAGATGAATTTTTCGAGTTATTTTAATTTCATATATTCCTTTCAAAACTTGTTTCATCCTCTGACTCCTCTTATAGCTTGCACAAAACTCAAAATGGCCAAAACAAGCCTAGTTTTCCCCTATTCCATATAATTTCATACAAAAAAGTACATGCATGAGATAATATAAGAGTCCTATAAAAATTACATGTGATTTAATGGCCATAACCCTGCATTTAGATACTCAAAATTCTCTCTCTCTCTCTAATTGGGTCCTTGTGAGGGTTTTACAAAGGTTTTGAGTGACTTGCACTCTTAACTTTTGTTCATAGCCATTTCACATTGGGTATGACTAAAAATTACACTAAAGGATCATAAATGACCCTATCTAACTCTCATAAATTCCTCCAATTTCCATTCATTAGTTCATGAAACTTATGAACATTTCATCTTGGCCATTTCTTGTATTCTGTGAGGGGTTTGGTTTATTCCCAACCAAAAATGGCTTCTTAATGAGTTGCTCATAAAAAAAAGTTTCATAAACCACTTATTATTACCTAAAAACATGTTCAAACCATTTTTAGATCTCAACAAGACCCCAAAATGAATGTCACCTTTGTTTTAAAACAAGGATTATGCCATGTCTATAGGATTGCTCGCATTTTGAGACCCAAATTAACACTTACATGGATTAATTTTACGTATGATGGATATAAAACATATAATTTTCCCTTGAAAACTTTTTCCAATAAATTTTAGGTCATGTAAATGGCCAAAAATGAGAATGACCCCAAATTTGGCTTTTAAGCCTAAGGATTCCCTTCACCCCTGACTACAAAACTCATTGGTTGGAACAACATATATGATTAAAAACCATTAATTAATTTTTTTAGGTTTATTTATGTCCCCTAAAGTTTATAAAATCATTAAATTTACCTTTATAACCTTCTGGTCCAAGATTTCATCATTTTCACTATAACTAGCACCTTCATGCACACTAAAAGTGACCCTATTCTAAGACAAAATAGTGGATGTTTTAACTATTTAAATTGGAAAATTAATGATTTTATAGTTATATATATGTCCTAATGGTACTCTTTACCAAATTTCATCTCCAAAATCTTCCATTTGATCCCCCAAATCATCACATTTGCAAGGTAGACTTTTTGAAGGTGTAGGATTGCCAGGCTAGGCAGGGTTTGGATTGTTCTTAGAGGTTTCAAGAGTTTTTTTTGTTTTATTTAGGTTTGGATGGATAATTTTTGTCTATAAAAATATATTTAAACCATATCTATCTCATTTTCCCTTCCAATACCTTGTCATTTCTTCCTTACCACCATCTTCATGCTCATGCTTCAACTTGACTATTTATGGACTAAGGCATTCTTATAGGTTTGTAAAATGATATGTAGGTTCAAGGTGGGTGTTCAATACTTATATAGTGTGTATTAAAAAAAAAATTATCTCTCCTATAAACTCATCACATTACATGCCTCAATTTTCTTCACAAGACCTTCCTTTACCTCTAAATGAGCCTAACCTCCATTCACAGGCTATAGGTGCATATTCAGGCCTGTAGGTCAACTAAAAGTCAATTAGGATGTTAATAATATATTTATATTGTTTTTATTTAATTTATGATTCTAACTTCCACACTTTCATCACTCCATGCACCTCCATGCTCCACTTGGGTTTAAAACATCATAGCCCAAACTGTGATCACTCTCCAAACTATGACTGTGTATGCATATGTCCCAAGGATTATAGGTTGCATTTTGATAGATGTTTAACCTTCCATTATATTAAATTATACTATTTTCACTCATATATTCAACCATTATCATCATTTCATATTCTTTTATTCATGGTTTGATCTTAATAGACCACCTTTTACCCCTATTTGGGACTAAGCTCTAATCTTAGGCTATAGGTATTCATTTTAGACCTGTAGGTTTCCACTTGGTTATTTGGGACATTTAAATGTTCATTTTATGATTTTGTAGAGACCTTTACTATATTAAAATCACTTAACTTTCCATAACTTGTTTCAAACCATGATAATTTCACAAACTTGTAATTCTCTACCTATAGGTGTCCTCTATAGCCTTGTGTACGGATAAGGGATGGCCTAGAATAGTCATTAGTGAAATAAATTCCTCATTCATGATATAGATGATTAATAATTCTTGTTGAGGTTTTTTAACTCATTTAAACTACGTGTACATTCTTAGAACCTCCTTACTTGGTGTGATCACCAACTTTCCTTTCAAAATCTTGTAGATGTTTTACCCTATTCTCAGTGCCTTTTTGCCATTTTGAAAGGTCTTAAAACATGCATGATATTTTCCCATTTAAGCTAAAAATTGGAATGAATTTTTTCCATGGATATAAATACAATATTTTCCTAGAAGTGTTCCTCAAAATCAAACATAGTTTCAACTTAGGAAAACCCAAAAGACCCCTAAGAACTCTTTTTGGGGTGTTTAGAGATTCAGTCTCTAAAATCAAATCAGTGTTCTTGGAGCTATCCATCCTTCTTTCTAGGCTCACCACTAGGTATAAAACATAAAAATTACTACCAATAGTTCATATCAAACATTATTATATTGTAAATAGTATCTATCACACATGAACACTTATATGGAGAAAGATTAGAACATATAGGTGATAATATTGAATCACATGTATGGGCAAAAGTATGGGAGGATGAAATTATGAAATGTGAGAAGGTCTCCAAGCTAAAAAAAATGATATACTATAAAAACACATAAAACCATTTTCTATTTCCTTTTTTTGACATGGGAAACCTATATAAAGTAGTTAGAGGTGAAGCTCTACAAGCAAATTTGTAACTTTGATCTTCAGGCCAAGAAACAAGCCTAGAAAAGGCTCTATCAATAAATAGACTATTAAAAAAATTAAAAACATTAAAATCTCCTTGAGGATAATGTATAAGCACCTAAAACACACCTTCACATCAATACAAATACATAAAAAAAAAATAGGCTCACAAAGAGACCCCCTTTTCAATGTAGTTTCCTAAAAAATTGCCCAAAGTGTTAATAATTGTTCATAAATTATAATGAAGCAATATAATAATTATTTCCATTGAAGTGGAGTGTACTAATATTACCCTCCACCCCCAAGACCATTCTTCCTAGTTCCACCTATATGACCCATGGTGAGCATTTTAACTTGACCTCCATTTACATGCCAAGAGGAAAATGAGTTATAGATTATTTTTTTGAATTATACATTAATTTTAAGAGTGAAAATGGATGTGGGGAGGTTAATAGAAACCCCACCCATGTTTTTAGTTAAATATCTGATCATGGGGGTTTTACAAGTGCCCAAAACCCCCTAAAAACAAGGAAAAACTCATATTTATTGATTTTAACTAATCTCTAACTACAATATGACTAAGCCTACCTGAGTTTGACCTATTCCATGTTGTAACTGATCTTGGTGACATTTTTTACTTTTAAAATTTTGTACAAGTTCATAAATTAGCTAGAAAGTGGCCAAAGGACCCCTTTTTGCTCATGAAACTTAGGAAATGGACAATTCATGACTTGTAGACCTTTTGAAACATTATAAATACCATTCTAGGACAAATTTACACAAAATGGACTTTTGACCAAGTTTTAACAAGGTTTGACTAGGTTGACCATAGTGTGACTAAGTTAATTAAAGAGGGATGAACTTCAACCAAGATTAGGACATGGTTAACCAAGATATCTAGATAATATGAGACCTCAAGGATGCATATAAAACTTATTAAAATGTTTTAAATGATAGGGGTTGACCTCATTTGACTATAAGTTGAATTTGGTCAACACATTCCACCATGCCTCTTCAAGCACAAGACTTGGCATCCTATGCACATATCTTCTCAAGACACTAATAGGCTCAATCACTTGACAACTTTGAGATCAAGGACCTTACATGATTACCTTCACATCACTCATGCAGACATAAGAACATATACCAATCATAAATTGCACTCTCAGAGTCATTGCAACACTGATCAATATTCTCTCTCATAGCTACACTCTTCAAGTGTGTTTTCACATGAAGACTTATGACCTTATGACCATGCCAAATAAACTTTAATACTTTATCTTGTTATAATATAATTCTCACTATAGCACCAATTATACATTAATGACAAAAATAGTGATAGTCACATGACATCAACCTTTATAATCACATCTGGAATAACAAAGATAATCAATGACAATATATATGATATCAACCTTCTCAAAAACCTTTGACATTAATAAAACATCAATTCCAGACTTCAACAATAGGAATAATGATCAAAAATCTCCCCCTTTATCATTGATGGCAAACACACCCAAAAAACTATGACAACCACTCTTGATGGTAACCATCTCCTAGATCTGGCTCTTGCCTTTTCTCTCCCTTTCTAATCTTTCTACATTTGACATTAATGGAAAAGGGTCACTTGAAACTAATATACTCATACTTTTCCCCCTAAGATGATACTACCTATTAGAGATAATAAATGACACACAATCTTCAAAAACTATAGCAACCACCCATGGTAATACTCTTTTTTTCATGAATGACCTCACTTATGACAACTCTTTCATGCACCTAATTACTACCAATTTATTTGACCTACTTATCATCAACCTCATTCACCATGACTACACTCTCTCTTTTGGAAAAAAACTCACTATGTTGTCATAAAAACTCATCATACACATACTTCAAAGCTTACTTGATCATGCACCTTCACAAGCCATGATAATAGATCATGATATCTCATTAGGCCATCTAGGGTCTTAGACTAGTCTAGTTTTATATTTGGACTAAAGGTCTTAGATTTTTAGGCTCACCTTGAAAATATCCTTGATGCCTCTACATTTTTCTCACATGAATTACATGCTCCTCAAATAATGTCATACCTCTACACATACATCTCCATTCTCACCATGCACATGCCTCTTCATGACATGAATATTCTTGTTATGCATTATAACTTCCATGTTTGACCTATACTAATGATCAAAGACATTATTTTAATTTAAATTATCTTGTAAGAATGACTTGGTTAAATCACATACTATCAATATGTACTTGATGACTTTGTCATATTTTACACTTTCAAAAGCACTCTTTTCTCTGATGACCACACACTTCTCTCTAACCACACTCTTGACACCAAGTATAGAATTTGGCACTTACCCTTTGTCTTCATATCTCAACACATGATTTCTTAGGACTCTTAAACCATCCTCATCTTCCTTAAATCATATTCACTCAATACCCCTTCTTAACACATATAAAGCTCAACTACTCACTACTAGAAATAAAGAACAACCTAAATACATCCCCCTCAAACCAAGCATACAACATGATTTTTCTAATTAAAGAGTTTCTCCATGAATCCTAATAGAGCCACACCTTTTCATAGAGAACTAAAACACCATGAACTTAGGAAATTCCCAAATATTTAATCCATTATTTAATGTACATATTTGTTCATTAAGACCCTTGACCATAGATATCGACTCATGATTCCTCTTATTTTGGTGCTTAAAATTATCTAAGACACTTATGACCTTAGATTCAATATCTACTTTAGCTTCTTCTTCATTTGAGGAACTTGATTATTTATCCAAGAATATAACTCCATTACCAAATTGATCAACATAGTTATTATCATCATCATGAACATGATTATTACTTACCTAAGATGAATTATTCAACCTCTCTATTATATAATTAGCTTTTAAATTTAAAATATATTCATTTTTATCATGATAAACACTATCATTGTACTCTAACTCCCTCTTTAGGATAGACTACCATATTAGGCATGTACACCTGATAAATTATATTACAAGATTAATGTTCAGTCACTCCATTATCATCTATCCCATGAAAAATGAAAGATATATACATATAATATATGACCTCATAAACATACCCAACTAATTGGATCAAATTCACTCAGTTAATAATGGCTCAAGAACAACTCTATAACTTGCTCACTTAAAACTGCCAGAATACTCAAAAATGTAGTCATAAGGAATTAGAATTCAAAAACCTATGTATATATATTTATTGACACTTTATGCATGAAAATTATCTTATGAAATATTCAAATAATCTTTAAATTAAAAAATCACAAGTTATAATGGAAAATATTGGTCTTGTAGACCAATTTCTTGACTTGCAGTCTCACAATCCAATATTGAATAAATAAGCCATTTTGTGAATAGATTTTATTCACTTACACTAACCTATACAAATTACAAAAAGAATTATAATGACTTAAAATTCATGAATAAAAACTAAATTCACTATATTTCATCACTCTTTCATGTAATTACACTCAAATCCAACTTTTCATCACTGCAACTCAGAATTGTCAAGACTGTAAAAAACATAGTCATGAAACATTGACATTTTACCACCTAAATAGGGACTTTAAAATAATTAAAATGCATGCACATGGATATATAAACTTTTAATAACCTCAAAAAAAACAAAATAAATATGGTCTAATGTTAAATATTTCTCTTACATACTAATCTTTTGACCTCTCTCCTCACAAGCACACCAATACCAAATAAGCCATTTTGGATTCAAAGTTTCAACCTGTATACTTGATTTAAAAACCTTTTACCAGTAATTAATAGGAAATAAATTTACCTAAAACATTTTCATTCACTTCAATTCATCACTCTTTCATGAAAACACATCAAGAATCATCTTCTCATCACTACCTAGGTTTTCCACATTTTGCTCTATTAGGCCTATTAGCAACTAGCCCACTTAGATCACCAAATTTACACTCTTAAAGATTTTAACCTATCCATAAAACTTCATGGACATAAAATAAAATACTTCATCTTTTCCATCTAATTAATTGATAACTTAGTCTAATAGAAATTTTGATAGCTACAATAACTTCTTCAAAAATAGGTCTATATCTTTACATTATCTCTCTCATCTCTCTAACCAATACCACCTTGAGTCACCTAGGAGAGTCCAATATAATATAAAATATATTAAATGAGGATACCAATCCAATCTGGGCACTTTTAATCAACACATTCAACATCAAGTCCTTATTAGGGTTTAAACTTATTTCCACTCTTAATGATCATTCATAAATTATAACCCCTCAATCCAAAAACTAATGCCTATAATTTTGAGCTAATACCATTCCCCATATAAAATTAATATATTAGGTTCCCATTAAAATATTTTATGAGCTAATTAGTATAATAAAATCCTTATTAGGTTGAGAACCCTTTATCTATACAATTAAGAGACCTCAAAGCACTTTTTATTTCCTTAATATTCAAACTTTGACCTCAAAATTCATGAATACACCTAGGACAACCTATCCCACATCTAAAAAATCTCACCTTTACATAATTTACTTGGAAAATAAAACTCATGACTCATTAGGCCATGCTCTCATCACCTTACTTTCTACACCCAAGTCTTCACTCCTCATTAAGCCTAAAACTAACATTTAAACCTATTTTCAAGATATAAATACTTCACTCATATGGTCACACAACATCTCACATGCTCAAATAATGTTAAACATCCTTATATAACTAATATTATACATTCACACAAGATCTCTTCATGCCATAACTAAGCTTCACAAGATAGCTTGTCCTCAAAGTCACTTGATATCAATATTTTAAAACCTTTACAATCCTATTAACATCCATATTATCATGCCATCATGCCTATTCATGCACAAGACTAGGTATCATATGCACATACATTCTCAACACACTACTAGGCTCAAGCACTTGAAAAATTTGATAAAAATGACCTTCCATGATGACCTTCACATCACTCATGAAAACATAATAATGTATAACAATTATATCTTACACTCTTAGAATCATTGCAACACTGATCAATAATGTCTCTCATAACTACACTATTCAAGTGTGTCTGCATGTGAAGACCTATGATATCATGACCATGCCAACTGCCCTTCAGCACTTTAACTTGTTACAATATAACACTCACTATAGTACCACTAAGACATTAATGACAACAATGATGATAGTTATATGACATCAACCTTTATAAGCACCTTTGACATCAATATTCACAAGAGTACCTCTAGAAAAATAAATAAAATCAATGACAACAACAATGATATCAACCTTCTCAAAAACCTTTGACATCAATGAAAATATTATTTCCAAACCTTAACACTAAGAACAATGTTCAACATATTTAAGAGTAATGTAAAATAGATTAAGGATGATCTCAGTACTAGAATTATTTGAGATGGAAATAATTTGGCCAAGGTGAATCCTTTTTATTTTCATGGGAAACAAAGTTCACAAAGGGAAGGTTTTAGATGAAATTTTAGGATCACTAATAAATATTTAAATGTTGTTATAATAGGTTTGGAAGCTAAAAGTTGTGAAGGAACATCCAAAGAGAATCCTTTGGATATTTAAGAAGACATAGCAAAGGAGATTGTGTAAGGTCTTCATATTCTCAAGATTAATGTAGTAGTTTTTTATACTAAATAAAAAATATTTAAAAAAGGTATGTCTACCTAAGATTCAAGGAATAAAGGTAAGGATATTCATCCCTTGATAGAAAAAGACCATCATAAGCTTAATGCTAATTTGAAAATTTAGGGGAGCTACTTAGAAATTAGAGTAAAGAAGATATGATTGGGGGAGAACTCAAGTTGAAAAGGAATTTATTAGATTAATTTTTAGGGATTAGTATACCTTAAATGAAAAGTTGAAATATTCTATGTAAGAGATTAGTCTTGTTCATAACAAGGAATACCAAAACAAGGTGAATATTCATCTAAAAAGGCTTAGAGACAAATTGAGTACTCTTGAACATGAAAATGTAGAGTTTAAAGAGAATATAAATATTTTGGTGGCTATTAGTAAAAATTATATGAATTTTTTTTTTTTTGATATAGAGCCTCTTAAAGTCATGATATGAGGAATGATATAATAAGATCAGATATCCTCTAGCAAGAAGGCTAAGTGCAATGGTTTTACAAAAGAAATTGGTTAAGTTCCCTTGTTATTTCAATAATTAGACATGGATCTGAAGATAATGATTCAAAATTGGGAAGAGGCATATGGAGACATGAAATATTAGTTATTTTTATATTACTTTATGACAAAATTGGCTGCTTTAATTTTTAGTTATTTTGGATTTTGACTTATTATAAAATTTATTGAAAATATGGGCTACTAGGCCTTATATGTTGGCTTCTTGTACAAGGTTGGGTCCCTAATTCAAAAAAACCCTTTTAATTAACAATAAGAAAAAATATAATAATATATAGTCATAAAATGAACCAATCTAATATATCAACCCAAGTAAAAAATAAAGAGCATAAGGTTATTATATTTGCCTTGGGTTAACTTAATACCAAATTGAGCTTTCCCTAGGATTGTATTACTTTGTGAGAGATGATTGTAGGTGAAGTCAAGGAAAAAAATATAAATACCTAAGTAGATCCATGTTGGGAACTCTAAACACTAGTTTCACCTCCTCAACTCAATTTCTCACCTTGATGTCTTCAATTCCTTGTGTTAATATTTGTTCCTTAAGTGCAATTCTCCTTAGCCTTAATTCCTCTTCTTATTATTAAGTTGAACTTAATTTGTGATAAAATTGAATTTTATGTATATGTTTTAAGAAATTAAAAATATGAACCCTATAAATATAGAACCAATCCCTTGTAGATACTCAAATCTATATTTTACATGATAATCTACTATATCACACTTCAAAAATATCACTCCAGGCTCTATCCTTATGTTCTTAACTTTCTCATTGTCAAAAGGCTTGTATTCTTGTTATGCCTAAATGATTATTTCATGGTCCACCATTAATATTCCTTATTACCTAGATCACCTATATCCCACAATATGCTTAAAACCTTATATATATCCTTCACTATCATTTACAGAGCTTCAACATTTATCTATTATCTAGAACACTACCATTTAGACCTAGACACTAGCATTGATGTTAGTACCCTAGATCCAATGATAATTTCCATTATCTACAAAAATATAGAATTAACCTAAAAATTATCCTATCTAAGATATTCAAACTTGGATAAGGTAATTCAAATAGTTCTCAGTGATATTTATATTGGTATATGACCAAATGAAAGAGTTAGGCTTATGAATACTTACCTTAAATAAACTTGTTGAGCTTGAATCTATCCCTTGGCTAATGGTTCTTTGTAAGATATTTTTGTGGTCATAAGGATTAAAAATATTGAATCAATATTCAAGCTAAAATAACTCCCCATATTCTATCTAAGATTCCACATGAAAATATTTTCCCTCTAAGATAAACTATAAGCAATAGATTCTCTAGATGTAGACTTAAGCAAAATAATGAGCAATAATTGCACAAAAATGAAAGTTCATCATATTGGATTGAAATTGGAAATGTATTTATAGTGACAAATGACTGTAATATTTCTCATAATTTTAGTTGATTCCACCATCCAACCTTGATGTATCTCAAAATTTATCATTTAATCTCAAACTAGGTTAGACAATGCCAACTTAGTTATGAAGTGTATGTCATAACTTTTAGACTATGTTGACCTGGGTTAACTTAGTTTAAAATTTGGAAAAAGTGGAAAATAATACATTGCTTGGGTTAATATAAGCATAAAAATATAGGTATTGTCTTAGTTATGGTATATTATGAGGAAGATTTCTTAGGGGATCAAGTTTAGGGAGTGTAGTGTAAATAGGTGATATACATAAACAATAATGTGTCTTG
>JARHVA010011242.1:47500-77859 GCA_037957365.1 Torreya grandis | reverse complement strand
TATATATATATATACATATATATATATATATACATATATACATATATATATACACATATATATATGTATATATGTATATATATATATATATGTATATATATATATATGTATATATATACATATATACATATATATATATACATATATATATATATATACATATATACATATATATATGTGTATATATATATGTATATATGTATATATATATATATATGTATATATATATATGTATATATGTATATATTTATATAAATGTATATATATATGTATATGTATATATATGTATATATATGTATATGTATACATATATATACATATATATACATATACATATATATATACATTTATATAAATATATACATATATACATATATATATATATACATTTATATATATATATATATACATATATACATATATATATACACATATATATATATACACATATATATATATACACATATATATTATATATACATATATATATACATATATATATGTATACATATATATATATACATATATATATATATACAAATATATATATACAAATATATATACAAATATATATACAAATATATATATATATATATATATATATATATATATATATATATATATATATATCTTTCCAAGGATAGTGCATACAGTAAATTAAAAATAGTGAATACATAGAAAATAGGGGTCTATGTGATGACCACCTTCAAACAAAAAGTCCCTTGAATAGTTTAATTTTAATAAATTGATCACCCATATATTCATGATAATAATACAATAATCTTACGACCATTTATTATTCAATCATGTGAATCTACCTTTTAATCCTCTAAAATAAGGATATCACTCTATGTGTAAGGTTTTTATTGACTAGTGAACTGGGTACTATAAGTTTGTGTAGTTATATTGATCTAAATTACCTTTTAATGGATTAATATTTCCTTACCTTAAATACAAATTGGTCTAAAAATCCTCATGATTGGAATGAGATAAATTTACAACAAAATACATTTCATATTCTTTTAGTCTTTATAATATGGATTGTCACCCTATGGATAGATTCTAAAGAAAGAACATATTAACTGAGTTCCAAACCCTTTTAATATTTACTCACACACACACACACACACACACACACACACACACACACACACACACACACACACACACACACACACACACACACACACACACACACACACACACACACACACACACACACACACACACACACACACACACACACACACACACACACACCACGCACGCACGCACGCATGCACACGCACACGTACACACACACGCACACACACACACACACAAACACACACACACACACACACATCTAAGGATAGTGCATATAGTCAATAAAAAATAGTCAATACATAGAAACTAGGGGTCTATTTGATGCCCACCTTCAAACAAAAAGTCCCTTGAATAGTTTAATTATAATAAATTGATCACCCATATATTAATGATAATAATACAATAATCTTAAGACCATTTATTATTCAATCATGTGAATCTACCTTTCAATCCTCTAAAATAAGGATTTCACTGTATGTGTAAGGTTTTTATTGACTAGTGAACTGGGTACTATAAGTTTATGTAGTTATATTGATTTAAATTACCGTTGAATGGATTAATATTTCCTTACCTTAAATACAAATTGGTCTTAAAATACTCATAATTGGAATGAGATACATTTACAAGAAAATACATTTCATATTCTTTTAGTCTTGATAATCTGGAATGTCACCCTATGGATGGAGTCTAAAGAAAGAACATATTAACTGAGTTCCAAACCCTTGTAATATTTACTCAAATACTATAGGGATTTTAGGATTATGTAATAAAATAAAAAATAATAGAAAAGGATGAAACTTGACTCATCACCTAAGAGCACTTAACCTCAGTTTGTCCTTCTTGATTGTATTGTACAGTCTATTGAAACATAGAATTACATACCACTAAGAAAAAATTCATGCCCTTTAGGTCTTATTCAAAGAAATAAGAAACATGTTCAATAATATATTGTTAAAGGATAATACATATATCAAGATAATTTTTATATTCTAAAAAAACATTATTCTCATGTTACAACATAGTCTTATCATGGATTTGATATCCCTTGAGGAACTTGCTTTTCATTAACATTATCATATTTTATATCCTTTCCATTACTTAAGATATATCTCTTGTCCTCTCAATATCTAACCTCTCAACCTTATACCAATCCTATATTTCCATCAAATTGAAGGGTGGTTATCTAATTCATTTACAAAGCAACTTCTTTTCTTGTCGACCCAATGTATGGTTGAGGGTGACCATACAAAACTTGACTTACACCTTATAAACTTAAAACATATGACTTATTACCACCTTATATGTGATTTTATTAGACTCCTTAACCCACTTGACTCATCTATTCACTCCTTACATGATTTTATCCCTCATAGACTTAGTTTAATTATTTGAATTTTCAAATTCCTTATTTTGGAGGGAAAAATCCTATAGCCTATATAACTCACTCCTAATGAATCAAATAGAATTGTAAGGCAAAAATGGACCTAAGAATGTCCCTTACACACATTTACTTCACACTTTGACAAATATTGACCTTCTATTGACCAATTTATTAAAATGTCAACTTTTGCTTGAAGCTTCTACTTCAATATACAAAGGTATACAATGGTATTAGTGACTTAAAATAAGAAAATATACACTCGTATAACTCCCATACTTTTCCTAGGAATATTTTTAATTCATATACAATCAACATTTTCATCTACAACCTTCAAAGACCAGTGAGTGGTTCTTAAGAACAAACACTTTTGGAGGTTTATATAAGTAGTAAGAGTGAGATGTGAATTGAATTAATTTAGGACAAAGGAAATAAACTCTTAGAGATATTCACAAATGAGTTAAAATTTTAATATCACCCTTGAATTACACTTGCAGGGTACATACCTATGACCATCCACCTAGTGTTTTCAAACAAGACTAGGTATTTTAAGACAACTTAAAGTTATTCAAAGAGGTGTTTGATCTTGAAAAATATTGTAAATGCTCAAAGAGATGAGTATAAAACTTAGTATACAAATAAGGATATTACCAATGGCTTAAACAAAGAGGAGTGTAGACCTATAGGTCTAAAGCCCTGTAGGCCCACATTCCTAAGCCTAATAAGGCAAACTTTGCATGAGATATGAGGTATGAAGAATTATGAGGATTTTAAAAATATGGTAATATGATATGAAGGTATATATGAGATTGTGGAAATAGGATAATTTATTTAAAAACCATTTTTTAAACAAACAAATGTGAAATCTAAAGAAGCATCTAAAATCCTACTAAAAGCTTCTTTCAGAAACCTATGTTCAAGAACCTAAGAGAATGTACAATGTTTTCTTTGGAATTGGTGATTTAAATGTATAATGAGAAATTTTGGAGCCATATAAGGCCTTTAAAAGTGATAAATATTTTTTAAGTTGATCATATGACAAAAAAAACATACATCTTGTTGTAACATCCAAAATACACATAAAATTGGGATAAGTTGGCATGTTGGAGGGTTTCAATGAGTGTCCATGAAAAACCAATTATTTTATGGGTTGATAAAATATGGTGAATAACTAATATAAGTATTATTATATCTTAAAGTTATTTAAATCTCAAATTATGATTTTTTTTTTTGTCCTTGGCCTACTTAAGCCTATGATTTTGCAAACTAGGGCTAGAAACATGAAATTTGTCATAACTTGAGTTATAATAAATCAAATTGATTAAAAATTTATCATATAACCTCATTTAGTGTGATAAAAAAATATTTTTAAGGTTTTGGGGTAGTATTATATGGATTTATATGATCTATGGGATAGTCGACTTGCTTTAGGGCTAATTAAGCCTAATTGGGCAAGGTGGTTGTCAAGAAAGTGGGTTTGTATTAGGATTTGAGGTCGAAACATTTGGTAAAGTATTAAATAGGATAAAAGGTATTCAAATATGCATTTATTTTTCCTATATATCCTATATATCATTAAAATTGAGGACTTTTTTAAGAAAAAAAAAGGGCTATAAATACTAGACCTCCAAGAGGGAAAATGTGAGAATAGTGAAATAATTGTAGAATGAAAGTGAAAATATGATGGAATATTAATTTTAATCTGTGTCTAAGGTATTTATACTCAAATAAGATGACCGGTTATCTCATTTTCACTCCAAAGGGTAGTTTCTAGTGCCTAGATATGATTCATCAATCTAGACATAATTCCTATGACACATTGAGAAGATTGCCATCAAATAGAGTGCACACATGTTATATTTAGACCTAATTAATATCATTTGGTATTTTTTATTATTTTTAACTCGTTATATTATTTATTTATATCCATCACTAGCTCTTAACACCTCTCTTATCCCTCTCTTTCTCTTCTTCCTTCTCCTATATATATGCCTAATTTTTGAATTGTAAGTGATATTTTTTATATATGTGGCATAGCCATATCCAAATTAAAACTTTTAATTTACCTATAATGTGAATAAAATAAATTTATTTCCTTATATTATGCTTATAACTAGTTTATGCTTCATGTTAGTTTATGTATATTAGTGATTGTGTATACAACCTCCTCTCATTTATCCTATTTATTACATATTTATAGGTTTCGGTCTTATTTTAAGGTTACAAAGAGTGATACCAATATCCTTGTGTTGATTGAAATCATAATCATTGAATAGTATCTTTTAACCTCTTGATCATCCCCTTAGTCTACACATCATGCTATAGCTTCTATGTGAAACGCTCATAATTGGAAACTCCATTCTATTTATGTAATTAGATTAAGTAATAGTTCATGTTCTTAGTGTAAGATACATAGGTGGATGAGATAAACTTCATCCATCACCTCTCTAGTTTAATTTACTTTCAATTCTCTCTCCTTTTTACCTTGTATGTTAGTAGGTTTATTGATAGGTCTTAAGTGATTCAATAAGGAACCTAGCCATATCTAGAGGTTATCTTTAGCTATAAGGGCACCCAAAATATTTGAAAAGTTCTCATGCTATCAATTAAGTGATGAGGCTTAAAAACCTCCGGAAGGTTGTAAATTTTGATGATTATAGGGCATGAACCCTAAATTTGTTTAACAAAATCATCATGACATGGTCCATGTTAAAATTATGTTTGTATAAGTTCAGATGGAGAGGGATGATTTCATGACTAAATATGACATCTAAAATATTCAAATAAGGATGAAGGAAGTGTATTAAAAATTCAAGTCTAGTGATGTAGATAGTGGTTGAACATTTGTCACTAAAAATCTTGAAGAAAATTTTGTGTAAAGAATTTCAAAAAATAGTAAAGGAGGAAAAATTTGTCTTAGGCCTCTAGATTCCTTACTAATGTCAATGGATATCGATGTACACACAAAATATAAAATTTAAATGTACTCCATATATGGGGAAAATATGCATAATTTACTAGTAGATCTCCACATTTGAAGCTTCATAGTTTTTATTGTATAAGACTTATGTTTTTATTTTATGATGTAGTTCATGTTGTATATGGTTCTTTTGTTTTATAGTATGCACAATGCACTTATTATTTAATGGGTGTTGATGTCAAGAGATACTATTATGTAACTAACATCATGAATGTAGGAACTAGTGATCAATGCATATTATCACATGTTTGAATTGAAACTAAATGTTTTCATGGTGGATAATGCTCTTGCTGAAATTGCTCATTAGTTAAGTTAAGCCCATGTTTATTATAAATATTTATTATTGCCGTTGAAAAAAATTCTTTTTTTCTAATATTTTTAGGTTTACTTTGTCATTATAATTATAGATAAGTGTTTCAGTGTTGGGTATACATATGTATTTGGCATGTGAGGAGAACATGGATGAAAAAATTGATTTCCAAAGTCATTGCTGCTTAAACAAGGAAGGCTTGTTTATAATATTTGATGAAATAATGAACAAGTCTCTTAATGAAGATGAATTTTTTAGTGATGGAAACTTGTTCATGGAGAAATATGCATCTCAAAAATCATTCATTAATGAGTAGAAATGTCAATGGTTTCATCATATTTTCGAGTGGAGAAGATGTTTGAATATAATTCCCCATTCAGGTCAAGAGATATATTTTTCCATATAATTATATGAAATAAGTGTTTCATCTAATTGAAGAGTGGATTAGTTTTTGAAGATGTTGTGTCCTTTATATTTACGTATTACAGGAGGAACCAAATATTCAAGGAGAATTATTTTTATAGGAACTTTAAGATTGAGAAATTAGAGAACACATCATGCGTGAAATTACAAATCATACCTAATGGGGATGTGATGTTTCGTGAGATTAAACATGATGTGGCATGGGTGAGAAGCCAAATAAAATAAAATAATTTTTATAAGGTTAGATTGGTGAGTTAGTATTTTGTAATGTGAAAATGCATGTGTTCAATCCAAGCCCATGTGTGCAAAGACATGTTAAAAGTGAGTGAATTGAGAAATAAATTTTATACGTAAAATTATTCAAGAGGAAATGTTAATTTCCATGTAAGTATTATTTTTATTTTTATTCTTATTTGTCCTCATTTTTTTGAATTTATGAATGATTTGATGGATTTTCATATGGTTATTACAAGCATCCATTTTTTACTTATTTAATATGATGCCAATAATTTTTTTATGAGCACACCCATGAAAATATTTATGATTTTGTTTTAAATGAAAACATTGTCAGTTATGTGGATGATGTAAATGATCCACAAATTCTCAGGGTACGTAGATTATTGGACAAAGAACTTATAACTCTTCCAATTGATATGAGGTCTTAAGTTACTTTAGAATATTATTAAAGATGATTGTAACATGTTGCCAACATCGTCAATTTTTAATAATGTTAAGGTGAATCATCCCCATGCACAACCTTTCTAACATGTAGAATATGGATACAAGAAAAGTCTATGATGTTTAATATATTTTGTCAATAATATGGGAATCTAAAAGCATATACCACCAAAAAAATGAAGATGTCAAATTTCATTTGAAATGTAAAGTGAGATCAAATTGCATAACTTTCAAGATGAATCGGACAAAGTAGCTATAAAAGAAGTAGAGTTATAGTGGTTTTCATGAAGAATGATCTATATATGTTGAACTAATGTTTTTTGGCTCTATTTTATTTTTAATGATATGTTTTATGTCATAAAATGTATAATACTTGTAAATATCAATGTTGGACATGTGGAAAAAAATAATAAATTATTTCCATATAAAAGCATGTAAAGAATCATATCTGATTTCATTATTTTGTTATTCTTTAGTTTATCAATTCATCACACATGGTGTTAGGAAGTTTTTCAAATTTCACATTTTTTTGTGGAATGAATATTCATATTTTGTAAACTTGATGAACTAGAATATTTACAAAATTAACAAATACAATGAAATGATCTAAAGTAAAAAAAGACACTATTTATGATCATTGTTATCAGCGTTAGAATTAGGAAGGATGGATGTAGTATGAGATTTAATTGGGAAAGCTAAAAGATGGATTGAAAATTTAGTCCACATTTTTATCTCTTCACCATAAATTTTATTTTTATTATGTTCCTATAATGTTATGCTTCCAAAGAAATAGCCATAACACTTGAAACAACTCCATATACTCTCAATGATGTAATTTGATCCTCAAGCCACATATGAGCATATAGTTTTTATTTCCTTACATGTTCATTACGAACAATTAGTTCCATATTCTCATTTATTAGAGATGACATGGTTGTAATTATTCCTTTAATGCATTTGTTCAGGTTATCATCCATTTCTTTTTTAACCTTTTCCCATTCATCCCATTCATATAACCTAGTTTTTAAATGCCCTGGTTAACATTCTCAAAGGTCATCATCCACCATCACATTCATTTTTTCAATAATTTTAGATTGGTCAAGAAAATTTCTTGGGGGAGTCAGATTTCCATTGTTTGAGGATACACATAAGAAAAACCATGGATGTTTATTAATTATATGACACTAGAAAACTAGACAAACCTAAATTCCTATAAAGGTATTTCACCTTATGTTTGATTGTTGGGTTTATAATATGCACTCAAAATGTCAATAATTTTCCTCTTGACATGTTCATTAGCTCCTTTCCTTTTTGATATATTTATTTCCTTTACTAAACAAAAATAAATAATATAATTTAATGAGATTCAAGTTCGTTGGTTCCTTTGATTTTAATATTAAAAAGGAAAGCAAAAGACCATGTTATAAAATTTAAATGGTATTATATAGATAAGAAAGATGCAGGGTGTTATATAGACTATAATAAGATGGAGTATAATAGACCATTACACATAATGCAATGGGTATTATAAATACATGCAAGATGTAGAACATTATACATATAACAACAAGAAGGAAAACATTAGATCATTATATACAATGATGGTTCATTAGTTTCTTTCCTTTATATATAAATATGGAAAACACTATGCCATTACACATAATGTAAAGAGTATTATACAAAAAATATGATTTAGGCCACTATACAGACAATAATAAGATATATAATGATAGGCCATTATATAGATTGATGGTTTGGTTTCTCCTTTCCTTGATGTAGAAATATGGACAATAGTAAACCATTATATAGAATGTAAAGGGTATTTTACAAACAAAAAAGATGCATGGCATTATACAAACTATAATAAATAGAATTATATAAGTAGTGAATACACACACACACACACACACAATCTATGTATACCATCTTACATATAATGAAAAGTTTATGAGTTTTCACTTACATGTAGGAAAGTGGTAAAAGGTCCTTAAAATTTTGATGGTTTTTTTTGTATAAAGTTACAGTGTGATTGTATATCAATAGGATACACTAAAATGAAAAAATCATAACATTATATTATGGAAGGATAAGAGGGGTATCTATAATGATCACTTTACTATTGTTATTTCTATTTAAAATAATGAATTTTCATGATGACTTGCACACTCAACCTCTTAATATGAATGTAACACCTAATTATCATGTTACGGTTTATGAATCTTAATTAAATTTCATTAAGATCCATACACACATGGAAGTTGTATATAATACATGAAATGTGAATTGAACATATAAAGGACATAGGGTAAATTTTCATTTGATTAAAAAAGAGAAAAAATATGTCATTGAAATTCATTGTCACTAGTATATAACATGGTTGTATATATCATGTTACAATCATAAAGCTAGGATGGAAAAAATATAAGAGTCCCAATTGATGAACATATGTATTTTATGGGTAAGATGATGGAATTGGTGGATAAAATAAGGCCTACCCATGGACATTTTTTTCTAAAAAATTAAAAATCTCAACTTTGTTCCATTATTTGAGATTATTACACTCAAAAGTTGAAGACTGGTATAAAAACATGATTTGCATAATTTCGAGTCTAATTTCCATTTTTTTTTTAAATGGTTAAGTATAAGTAGGTAAAACATATAAAAGTTGAATATGACCTCCCATTTTTATTAATACATAGTAAATAGTCATCCATACAATGTAACCTTTTTATAGTGAAGTTTAGTATTTTTTGGAATCCTTTTGTGTAAATTTAGATAAGATCATTTACTTTATGACCTATATTTTATTAAAAAATTAATGAATATATATTTTCATTAATTTTATAAGTAAATATATCTTAAAAAATAATAAAAATTTGATAGATAGCCATACGACCTCCATAACTACTTTAAAATAAAATGATTTTTTAATGCATATAAAATTACGCTTAGTTTGAGACCATTTTTTTTTTTTCACATTTCAATCAATGAAAATAGATATATTTAAACATATATATTCATGTATATTTATATAATGGAGTAGCCTAAAAATACATAGGTATAAATTAACATAGATAAAATCATTAAAATAGTCCAAAAAAAACATATATTTGGAAAGAGGAGAGTGTGCTCCACATCATGGTAATTATTTTATGAATCGACTCATTGAAATTCATAGTATTATTTTTTGCTTTAAATTATTATATCTAAATAGGTGTTTATAGGCCCAATCCTTTAACTTACGAATTCAAGTAACTTCAAATCCAAAAGGCTTAGTTTATGAATTCTAACATAGCATATTACATATAAACTATAACGTGTGCACGTTATGTCGTCATTGCACATAAAAATAATAAATATATTTTTGTATGTTTTTGTGTTTATGTTTATATCTATTTACATTCATAACTTTATATTTTTATTTTAAAGTGTGTGTGTGTGTGTGTGTGTGTGTGTGTGTGTGTGTGTGTGTGTGTGTGTGTGTGTGTGTGTGTGTGTGCGTGCACGCGCGCGCGCGCGCGCGCGTGTGTGTATATATACACACTATCAAAAAATGGGCATCATGTATATAATGATGTAATTTTGGTGCATTTGTACCCATAAACACAATTTTGACTATATAAAATATTATTTATGATTTAAATATGAAAAAATTGATAATAAAATGAATGAAAGAGTAAATTGTTTCAATGGTGGATAAAATTAGGGCAATTTTAGACCCCTTGAACTAAATTGTGATTCGATGATGTATTATAATAAATTAGCTTAGATTTCCTAACATACGTAGTCAAAAAGTGAAGTTGTGCAATAATTGATGCAATTTGAGTGAAATCGAGCCTATTCAACCTAATTTTTACTATAAAGGATGTAATTTGGGGATCATGAACCCAATATCATAACAAAATAAGATTTGATTGAAAGGAAATCAAGGGTAATTTGAGCCCTTCAACCTAATTATGACTATAAAATGTGATTTGGGCCTTAATCAACTCCAATTTCATTAGATAATGAAGCAAAGAATCATTTGATTTGATTATAGATTCAAGTTTGACATGCATAGGATGTGGTTTGAGTGTCTATAATGTCCAATGTCATCATGTATTGAATTGAATAATCAGTTGGTTCAATAATGGAGGTAATTATTGTCAATATAGGCCCCTTGAACCTAATTAGAACTAAAAAATGTGATTTTAGGCTAAATTAGCTTTGATTCCATCATAGATTAAGACATTTAGTAAAATGGTGTAATCAATGACATGATTCTAAAAAAAAATGAGATACATTAAAATGTAGTTTGAATTTTATATCATGTGATTTTGAGTAAAACTGACCTTAATGTCATCATATAATGAACTAAATAGTTGATTCTTTCAATCAGGGAGGAAAGAAAAGCTAGATTGAGACCTTTCAATCTAATTGTAGGATTAATAAGTGATTTGGGGATAAATTAGCTTAGGTTCCATCATGAATTAATCCAATCAATCATTTGGTGTAATTAAAGACATTGTTTAGGCAAAATTGAGCCATATAGATCTAAATTATAGGTTATGGCTCAGGATTTAGGGTTTAGTTTTATAATTAGTTAATGCAAGTTTGATGAAATAAAACCTATTGAACCTAATATTTCCTATATAACATGAAACTTAGGAATTAATGGAACCAAATATCATAACAAAATAAATCAAATAGTCCATCAATTAAATCACAAAGGAGATTGGGGCCAATTTGAGCCCAAATTTAACCTAACTACAATAAGAGGATGTGATTTGGTGATAAATTAGTCAATAATTGATCTAATTGGTTAATTAGAGAAATTAATGGCAGGATTTATCCTAGATTGAGCTCCATAAACATAAATCATAGTTTACTTCATTATATATGATGCAACATATTGCTTAATGAACCCCTTAATTATATCATAAATGTAAATATGGAGGTAATTGGTACCAATATGAACCCGTTAAACCTAAATTCATGTATATGATGCAATTTGGGGCTAAAATTAGCTCATATTTCCTCACATATCAAGCCAATTAGTCTATTATTACTATCAATGATGTAATCTAGATAAAATTCAATCCCTTGAACCTTGTCTTGACTATACAAGATATAATGTGGGAATAAATCTACCCCATTGTCGTAATAACCTAAACTAAATAGTCCACCTATTTAATTAGGAAAGAAGATAAGGCAAATTTAAGCCCCTTCAACCTTATTACAAGAGAAAGTCATGATTTGGGGATAGATTATCTTTGATTATGTAATGAATTAATCCAATTAATTAATTGGTGTAATTAGAGATGCAATTTTAGCCATATTGAGCCTCATGAACCTAAATTATGGCTTAGGGTTTAGGGTTATAAATAGTTGATGTAATATGGATGACACTAAACCCTGTGAACCTAATTTTTACTACCTAAGATGTAATTTGGGGTACAAACAACTGTAATATCATAAAAATTAAAGAAAATAGTCCACTAATTTAATCATAAAATAAATTTGGGTCAATTTGAAGCCCTTAAACATAAATAGATAAGATCAAGACATGAATTGGGGAAACATTAGTCATGAATTTATCTAATTAGTTAATTGGTGTAATTAGAAACATGATTTCTAGATAAATAAATCAGTAATTGATCTAATTAGTTAATTGGTGCAATTAGAGATGCAATTTGAGGCAAAATTAATGTTGATCTTATCTATTTAGTTAATTAGTATAATTAGAGACATGATTTGGGCCAAATTGAGCCCCATGAAACTAAATTATGGCTTAATCAATTTTATAGGATGAAACATATTGTTTAATCAACCCTATAATTTTATCAACATATGAAAATATAGAGGTAATTATATAGGATTGTATCACATAATAATATTACATACTTTGGATTGCATCACATGATCATTTAACATAATAATATAATATATGATTACATTACATAATCTAATAATATATCATAACAATGTGATATATTAATATATATATATATATATATATATATATATATATATATAATTATCATAATCCATATACATTATTGACATAGTAGACAAATTTCTTTATCCAACACTTTTAGGGTATTTTGAGAATTATGACCCCACTGAGATTATATGCATCATCCACAATTTGCATAATAGAAATAAAAGGAATCAAAATATTCTTTCGGACCTTACCATCAAAATAAATCAAATTGTTCTTTGTCTAGTCATCAATGGTGGTTTTCATTCAATAAAGAAGTAGTTAAAGCACAAAACACCAAATAAAGTATAAGATTTGATATAAAAATAAAAGGTATGAATTCAAAAAAATTGATTTATATAAGGTAAAAACACTATCCTTAATGAAATCAATGTTAAAGATAATGATGAAATTAACAATGATGAATTTAAGAAGGATAATAAATGTTTATGTGACAATCAAAATTATTTTGAATGTATACATTCATATTATAGAGTTTTTTATTTTGTTGATGATGAATCTATGAATGATGATTTTCCCCATAAAAATGAATAAAATTTCATGGAAACACATAATGATGAAAGTAAAAATCAATAAAATTAATTGGAAAGACTAAACAATGAAATTAACAATGAATAAACTAGTAGTGAATATAAAAAAATTTAAACACCCTCTCAATGAATTCCACCAATAACAACACCTATAAGGATTGTGTGTAGAAAAGGAATGTACTTAATTCAAGATGATGAAAAGTATTTTAAAACTAATTAATAAAGTTGACTTCCATGAAACAAGACTTTCTGAATAAATTGGGATAACTTCTTTCCAAAATAAAATTTTGATAGTAAAAAATTTCAATATTTGTTTCATCGATGAAATTTATTAATATGAGACCTATAATGTACACCTTAGGACTAAGAGTGTCTATCATGGATAGTGAAAACAAAAAATTTTGTAGTGATTCCTAAAATATAATAACAACTTATGCAATAAGTGGTATAACACAGAGAAAATGTCTAATATCAAAAAGTAGCCAAGAACTAAACATAAATAGAAAAATATTAATGAAAGTAATTGGAGTATGATAAACACTTGATTATACCAATATTGATAAGGGTAATCATCTTGTATACTTCCATGAAATTACCTAGATAATGATATTATATATTTACTTTCCCAATTTGAGATACACAATACAAGAGTTTTGCCTAATAAAAGAGATGTAGTCAAAATAAGAGTTGGATCTCACAACTGTAAATCATACTTGAAATATTTATTGGATATGACCCAAACATAATTATACTCTTAATTTTTAAATAAACAAACACAAATTTAAATTATTCAAAGATATTTTAATATGGCCAAACCCTTCTATGTAAAAATAAACCACATGTGCATCACTTATTGGTTTAGGCAAAATGTTGAATTTTCATTGCACTATGATATTTTTTTCCATATACGTTGTACTCTACATACTTGAAACATTTCATAGAAGTGTGGCTTAAAATTTACACCAAAATTAGTTAGGTAATTTACTCGAACCATTTATTGTGAAAGACAAGATGGACAATTTGTTCATAACAACACATGTTTGGATGGAAATTGCAGCATTTGTGGTGGATTGCCAAAATTAAAAAATATATCCATGAGGAGAGTACAAGTTAAATTAGACAAAAATTATTTGGTTTGAAAAAATATAGATCTATTACTGATAACATAAATGATGGAAAATAATCTAAAAGGTGTGAGCTTGTTAAAAAACATGTTCTAATTTCATAATTAATGGTCCAATTCAGGGAGGAAATTATGTATGAGTATGAAAATCACACATATATGGATATATGGATGGATAAAAATTTAAAACAAATAAATGACACATTCCAACTTGGTTTTATTATTTTAGTACTAAACTTATATGATAATTACACATTTAGACCACAAATAGAAGTTTAATTAAAATATTATACCTAAATACATTATATTATATTTATTCATATAAAATTCATACATGCATCTAATAGTATAGATAAAGATCAAAAAATATGATGAGAGTATCATTTATATGCCAATGATGATCGATCACATTTTTAAAAGTACATGCAAGGTCATTTCTAGATGTTCTATAAAAACTTGATTAAAATAAGAATTACTTTAAATCATCATTGTATTTGGTCATATAACCACACATCACAATTCATGAATGTATTCTTGTTTTACTAGTTGATTAGGATCCACATTACCACTACTGCATAACATATTTAAAGTTTCACTAAAGTTGGCAATGGAATAGGGGACAATGAAAATGCTCGATCATTTGTAAAAATAACCATTTCAAGAGAGGATTTGAATTTTTAATACATTGTTGTTTTGATTTATGAAAGAACTATTATTTATTGGTATAACAAGAAAATGGGACATGGTGCTGACTAAAATTCTATTATTTATAGATTTTCTAGTTGATGAAGGAATAATGCTTTACAAAGTATGAGGATTGTATAATTGTAACATGATAAAGTGAAATCCACTCATTTCATATCTAAACTGTAAGTTCTTAGACTATTCATACAATATACTTGGCATGCTTTTGTTATCTATGTGTTGTACCCTAACACACAACGCATTTTTTAAATACAAATGGGGACCAACTATTATTTGAATACCCTTATCTAGGGTCCTATAGGTCTTATATATCCATGACATTAGTTTTAATATACATAATTCTAAGGTTTTTGTTGAATTATAAAGTTAATGAATTTAAATTATGAAAATCAAAGCTTGGGCATTCATTACAAACTTTTAATTTTTGAAAATTGAATTTATTATTTTTATAGACTATAGATCAGGACTTATAAATTATTCACATTTTGTCCCCACCTTTATTATCCAAGATCAAAAAAGTGTCAATTTTATATTACCCAGAGCCCTTAAAAATTCACAAAATATTCTAAGAGTTAAAGAGACTCTGAGCTCTGAGAACCTAATAGATGGCACTACCACATAAATTAGAACTTACCATAGTTAGATAAACATTATTTACTTTATAGTCATCTCAGTCATTATATGACATCGATGTGGTAAAACCACATTACCTAGAACCATGCAAGTTTAAAGTAAAGTAAATAGTATAATGGGCTCGAGTCTCTGAGATCCCTTAGTTCCAAAGGCTTGACTAGTGGTACAGTTCTATGAATTCAAAATTTGAAAGGTTAGAATAAAATATAATGGCCAAGTTGACCTATAGTCTAATGGCCCTAGGTCTAACTATTTGAGGGTTTGATGGTTGCCATAATTCTATTAACACATTGCTTCAAAGAAGAAATTTCATGTTAATAGCCTAAAGGTCATGTGTTTTCGAGTCTCCAAGCCTCTATATATTTTGAGATCATGACACACATCAACATCCCAATATTTAGAGCCTTCCTAGGGATTTACATATTTTAAAGGTTAAAACAACCATATAACCTAGTCTCCAAGTTATTGTAGCCCTGATTATACTCAATGTGGCTCAATCACATTAGCATGTATCCCTAGATCATATAGAGTGGGATCATAAATCTAAAGACTGAGGTAAGCAAGAGTTCGATAAGTGTCATGATCTGGATATGCATGGCCCAATTATGAAAAAATGTGCTCAATAAAAAAGCAAAATATAATAAGTGGGAGATTGACACATGTTTTCAATAAAGTGAATGGATATCGAATATTGGCAAAAAATTACCATTTGGTAGACAAAAGAACATGCCAAAGTTGATTGGTGAATTTAAATCCAAATGGAAACAAAATTAAAATCCATTATTTTCATTTATGTTTCATGAATTATGAATTAAATTTGAAATATTTGGTAATATATGTGAAATCCAAGCAAAGGCAAGTCACTTCATCATTAAGGGAATATTGAAATCTTTGGATCTCAAGTGACCAAAAACCTTAACTTTATTCAATGAATCTGTATGAACATCCAACCATTTTTTTAAAGAATTACATAGTCCAAACAAATGAAATGGATTCACCAAGACCACCATGCATCTATGATCCTTATACATACTTGATTTCTAGAAACACCAAATACACAAACACTATATTTGATAAAAGTGCATTGGATTTTATGTTTCCTTACTACTCAACTCTCTTGAATGCAATGGAATCTATAGTAGCATAGTCCTCATAGGAATGAATATATTAGGAGGATAAATAATAAATTTATGACCTAATTGAAATCAATGCCATGGGACTCCATCAAGCAATGATGAAAATAGAGGTAATTCCATACATTAATTTGCTTTGTGATTTATTTTTCAATGGTACTTGTTCTATGGGCTATCTACTTCTTACATAAGTTAAAAATGTAATTATGTATATTTTGGAAAGGGCATTTGAGAGATAACTCAGGACCCCAAAACTTGAGGTTTTTTATAATCAAGTCTCAACAAATGTATGGCTCAAGCACAACACTATATATGGGAAATTAAAATAATTATTAGTAAAATGCCAAAGATTGAACCCCAAAGGAGGTATTTTCTCCAACATCATCATCAAATTTAGGTCTAGTATTATAATATTCATGGCCCTTTTGAATATAGAATGTGGTTTTGCTAGAATTACATTTTTATGGGTTGAATGGGTCCCATTACTAGACATTCTCCTCACTTATAATAAAATTGTGGCCTTAGGATAGATAATTAGTGTTAGACTAAAGGCATAAATGTTCAACATGTTGGTTCCCAAATATACACCTTTAGGATTCATCCTTAATACTTGAGAAGATGTAAAATAAAGATGATAAATTGGAATTATGTTATTATAGTTGAAGAAGGGTTTAACATTTGGATGGACTGAACATAGATAATTACTAGAAGACACTGACACATGATATGGTAAGTTCCCTACTACTTTTGTCTCCACCTAAGCCAAGGTGAGAGTACCTATGGGGTAGCTTGGTCACAAGGATGGATATTGTAGTTCAATCTCTAGGGAATTATTGGAACATACATAAATATTATAAAAGCGTAGCCAAACTTGCATAGTCCACTCAAGAAGAGTTATCATACAAACTAGTTAAATGCTTATAAATCAGACACAAGATGCTTTGATGAGTCACCTTTGAAGGAGGATCTCAATCCTTATATTTTTTCAAACAAGAGAACACTCAAAAATGAATGAATAAAAGTGGTTACTGATCTTTCAAAAACTAGATAAAATATTGGAGTCACCACTAGAAGAAGCCTTCTAGAATATAATAGATCACAAATTGACAGTGATACACTCTGAAATTACACTTTGTTATAAATAGTGATGAGATAAAGAAATAAAGGCATTGAAAAATATAGATTCATGTTTAAAATAGCATATCATTTTAAAACATTAAAAAAGAATAGTTCTCTATAAGAATTTTTGGTAACACAGGTGCTAAGGATCTTGTCCCTGATAATAGTGTCAATGAAGTGTTGGTTCCCAATTTTAAACCCTCATGATTCAACATTTCATACTTGAGAAGATGGAAAACATATATTATAAACCATAATTATGTCATTATAATTAGGGAAATGTTTAACATCTAGATGGACTAAACATAAATAATGACTGAAAGACACCGATAGAGGGTATGGTTAGTTTCTTACTACTTCTAGATCTACCTAAACTAAGGTGAGAATACCTACAAGATAGCTTGGTCATGAGGAGTGATACTATAATATAATATCCAGGGGATTATTGGCACACAAATAAATCTGACTAAAGCATAATGAATCTTGTGTAGTATACTCAGGAAGAGTTATCATAAAGACTGGCAAAATTCTTCTAAGTCAGATACAAGCTACTAAAGATAGATGGAAATGTGATTGCAATCTTCATATCTAAAGAAAATTTTGACATCTAAGGGCCGAATGGGTAACTACAATGCTAGTTTTCAAATACCAAATATAGACACATTTTAGATATATAATATTTATGCATCTATAGGGAAAAAACACTTAAGATACTCAATAGTATGTATTATCTGGAGGGGTAGGATATGTGGGATGAGTTAGGTATATTAAAGTGAGTTTTGGTTGCTTTCAATAGTAGGAATTCCTTCAAATATCATAATGTCATTCATTTCAAGATGTAAAATACCAGTAAACAAGATAAAGAAAACTATCAAGAATGGTTTGCATTCATTGATGCCAATCCAATAAAAACAATCAAATGACACCTAAAATATCCAAAGCATATGCTACAAGTAAAGACTCAATCACCTTCTCTTATCTATTCCATAAATCCAAGGTGTCCTTAAAATATTATCAATAAAACATTCCGAAATCGTAATGCAAAAATAAATTTATAACCTAAGTTCATGCCCAACATGACTACCATTAAGAAGCATAAAACTAGATATCCAATCAATAATGCCTAAAGAATGTGTCATTGCATTTCATTGACAAGAACGATTCAAGAATCTCATATGTTTTCCATTAATATTGAAAATAAATATTGCATACATCAATGTTTAAAATATTAACATGCTGAAATGCACAATTGATTTTCTCTAAAACTAAGGAGACATGCAAAATGATCTCAGAGTTTGCTAATGACTATATAGGTGCAATCACCATAGCAATAGAGACAAAAACACATAATAGATTTTTGAAAGTTGAAGAGACTTAACCTAGAAAAGAGCCAATAATAACCTCTGTAAAGAGGACAAGCCCACTTTTCTTATACAAATTTCTCACCCAAGATATTATTAGAAGATGCTCCAAATATAATATGCCTTTGAACACACCTAAAACTCTTATGCATTGTAAAATGATCATTCTATTAACTGGTTGTCCATATCATGATGAGATTTCAAATGAACTTTGGTCTACTTGGCTAGAACCTTGATGTGGTTAAACTTGAGGGAGAATATTCTTTTGGGTGAAAACAAACTTTTGTCATAATGTGTAACCATTTTTCCCTAGTCTCCAACTAATAATTTTCCCAACTGGAATTTTGTGGATGGCTACCCTCTTCCTTGTGCAAGCCAAAGAATTCCTTTAGCTTTGTCATGATAGCTTCAAATTGATCTAATTGTACTAGAGGTAGTGTGGGATTCATGGCTGTTTGAATCAAAATATGCTTCCAATGGCCCTTGTTACCTCAAAACCCATGTAGTAATTTTCCTCATCCACAAAGCTCTTTTGACTTTGGCCAAATATTGGTATAGAACACTTAACTTTATCTTTACGATTTTAATTTAGAGGTCAATGCCAAACTTTAACAATGACATATGTACCCTTTTCCTTTATTTTTTCCTTGGTGGTTTTTCAGAACCCAGCCACAATTTTACACTTTTTATCCTTGGTGGCATTTTTGGATTCATGTCAAAATTTGTATTTTCTGTTTTGACAAGATCTTAGAACCCATTTGCAACTTTTAAACATTATAGATTTACAAAAATCTGTTGCACATTTACACGTGATGGGATTTTGGTCCTCAAGTGCACATTCGCACATGGTAGGGTTTCGGGAATTAGGTGCACATTTGCAATTTTTAAATATTCGTAACATTTATGCACATGCTTTCCTACTTAAAACCTCCACTATACTCTTGGAATCTGCTTTTTCTCAAATTTACATGTTGGTGTGTATCGATATACTTTTGATTCTCCCACATAGTGATTTCCAATCTTTTAGCCTCCTTTACCTCATTCCCCAGGTCAATACTGGGATTGAAATGAATAGAGAGCCTCATATGGTGAAGTACTCCAATTGGTTATAGAAAATTTTGGTCTTGCCTTGGTATCTCGTAAGTGACACATGAACACTTGGCCATTTGTAAAAAGTTTGGTAGTGTAAAACGAAAAGTCTATAGGAAGGAACGTAGCCACTGGTGGGGAGAAATGAAATCGTGTCATTATAACTAAGCATCTAATGTAGTCCTCATTCCAATGAATATCACGTTTGGAATATCAAGAGACTCTAGAAGAAAATAGTTTCTTCACATGTCGTGGGACTTCTGTAACAATTTCTCTTTGCCAATATATCCTCCTTGTAGCTTTTGCTAATAGTACAAAAGGCCCATGATTTCACTCTTTCTAGAAAGAAAACACTCGTAGCAAGAGTAGCGTTGAATGCTCGAGGTGGTCTGGCATATGTGCAATTGAGATTATAAAGCATAAATCCTCGCCATTCAGGTTGTTTTCCACCTGCACCTTCCTCGTGACAATGCAATCTCAAAAATCTATCTATCTCCAGCCTGAATCAAACGTCCATCTTTCTCTTTTAATTTCAGTGTTGCTAAACTAGGAGTCGTCTTTGCTTTAAATGAGGATCTGGGACACTTGACATACTTTTCCATTCATGGCCTTGGAGGATTTTCCATATGACCTGACATTGAGATGTATGTCTCTTCCCTTTGGTGAGACTTTGGAATTCACATCGCTTGGCAAGTTTACGGGCTTATCATGAATATTTACAATTTTCAAATCGAATGTTGCATTCCTCACCAGGATTTCCATTTTGGACTTCTAAAATATTGGCGTGTATAGTGGGCATCGGACCTCTATTCGCATATTGTAATTTTCAAATTGAATGTTGCATATGAATATTATAATCCCTACTTGAAATGTCTGTCTTGAGCATTTAAGTTGACATTTTTTTATTTTTAAAACCTTGATCTTTGTACTTTCATACTCCCTCATGGACTTGAAATATGCATGGCTTCTCTTTAACAGCACATGTGTCATGGGATTCGGGCCTTTAAATGCATTTTGCTAATAAAATTTTGCAAGTTGGCATTATCTTTTCCTCCCAAATCTCTTCTGATTTGACATTTAAGTCAATGCCTTTGAAAACCTTATTATAGGTTGATCGCGGGTTTCAGAACTTGATTTGCAAATGAAGAGTTGCATCATTGTGGTGCTGTTTTTCTATTTCTACCAAAAATGTCTGTTGACTTGAGCTTAGACCTTAGTGGGTTTTTAATCGGCGGTGGACTTTGATTGCAATTTTTAATTTGAAATTTGCATATCAAAATTATCCTGTCCTTCAAAATATTCATTGGATTAAACATAGGACTGAGCATGGGATTTTCTAGGTAGGATTCGTACATTTCATTACACTTTTTAACTTGTAATTTTTCCAGATGTTACATGGGTTCTCCATGAGCTGCAGGTTTCGGACATTTACATGCCCTTTGCAATTTTTAATTAAAAATTTTAAATGAATGCTGCATTCACAATAGAAATGGCCATTTATGCCTTCAAACCATGGACCTCCGCAACTTGAGCCTTTACAAACATAACATTTTGGACTAAGATTTTTTTAAAATATTTAGTCAATTATTATTCATTCCAACTTGATATTTATCAGAGTCTTTGTAATGCCACTGAAACATGAAAGTTTTAAGTATTAATCAAACTAAAATTTCACAAGGTTTTCACAAAACAATTACAAGAGTGGGATTTTGTTCCAGATGAACACTTGCAGATAAGGGGAAACAATTAAACTTTTGGGCACTCATTCTTCAAGAAAAAAAAGGTACAAATTGCTCAAGAAAATTTGGGCACAAACATAACACATAAACAAAATAATGGACATATAAATTTTTACATGTTGTCACATATATTGGATGTAGTCCTTAGGATGGTCCACAGGGCCGATCAAAAACTATGGAAACCATTTTCAGAGTATGCATATAACAGAATATGTCAAGACTATTCTTTCCTATTTGACTATAAATATAAGAATTATATCATAAGGATTCGAAAAGAAGTTTATCCTCAGTTTTACCAAACCATTCATGACACTCATATGCCTTGAATATCTAAGAATTTGAAAATAATCTTATACAAAATTGGGGATTACTAGTACTATCTAGACTATCATATTTTGATTTGAAGGGACAAGGGTACCCCTTTTATTTTTACCATAACATGTTCCGAAGAAGCTTGCATAAAAATAGGTGGTGCACCGGTCATCACTCAATTTTTCACCTTTCAAGAATTAGTTTAAGCCTAGTTTAATTGAATGAAACAATGGGATTACCACTAGTCCTATGGGTTATCTATAGTGGGGTAAACTTTTAGTTTAAATGGTTAGCTCCCTAGATTGTATTGATTTCTCTCCTAATAACTAGTTGGTATATGAAAATGGATAATAATATATCTAATTGTAAAAAAACTAGAACAAAGAGGTGATACACAAGAATATTTGATCCAATACTATCCTATACTTGCACTTAAAAGAGATGCAACTACAATTTGGTCTATGATTAAAGAGATAGACTTATAATATAATTATTTCAACCTAGAGACTATGCAAGTATAGTAGAGAAGGTGAGAATTTCAAATGAAAAGTAAGACACTACTAGAACTTCAAAACACTTAGCTGAAATATCACACATCAATATACTCTAAGTGACCTGCAAGAAGGCAATGTATCCACACCTAGGTGCACACAAGTAGGACAAGATGTAAGGACAATCAATTTTCTCACTAACATCTATCAAAAACTCATTCAACACACTAAACTATGAACCTAGAAAGCTTGAACTAGTTTAAATTTATTTCTTAAGGAAAACATGGGTAAAAAAAATAGTAGGGATTCACCTACCTTTCTTGTGGATGAATTACAATTCCAAAACTACGCATATTTATAGAACCAATGAGAGAGAGAGAGAGAGAAATCCCACTCAAAGAATGTACTCATGGGGGATTATAAGAATAAAGAAATATGACTAGCTTCAGAAGAGTTAGGAGGAATCATCTAAAGTCTTGAATAAGTTTTACTTGATCTCCAAGTCTTTTTCAAATTCCCTTCAAGTTAGAAGGAGTCAATTTTTAAAGAGTTCATAAGTCTTCTTGAAAACTTGTTTGATTTGTTGCAAAAAAACTCTACATCTGCATTGGAAGTGCATAGATATCCATGTATGATGGTTGATTGATACCTCACCAAGTTGTATGTATCATTATCTATTCTTGAAATAGGCCTTCTTAAAAGGGTGAGTTAGCTTAACACATAAGGTGTAATCTGTTATCTTGGGTAGTAAAGAGATAATTTGATTCTTATTTTAGAGCTTATAATTGATCAATATGAGCCTAACATATTTCATCACCACATATTTAGTATTGTGAGGGAACAAATTTACACCTTACATTTCTTTACATGCCTCTCAAAGATTTTCTTTAATGTTGGTTGTTTAGCACTAGTTGGTAGTTAGGCCGATTTTCACATGCTAGTTCATTTAAATGGCCATGAAAATTAAATGGAACCTTGAAAAAAGTCTCATGATAATTTTATCATACCCAATCAACATTGCATCTTATTCATAATCCCTTCAATGTATCACAAACATGTTTTTCTTACCAATCTAGATGACTAGGTCTCTCATTCATAGTGCACCTTAAACTATCTTCTTTATGTAGACATGTAAGAAAAGTTTCATGATTAGAGGAAAGGATTTTATGAACTGACGGGTTATGAAAAATCCCATAGTAGCTCTTAAAATGATATTCAATCATTCATCCATGTGTGTACCCTTCAAAATCATTAAAACTAGCAAAAATAAAGGGTATTTAGTGTGTCTGTATAGGTGACATCAGCATCAAAGTTCATGGTGAGGAGAAAAATAGAGATATTGATAAATTTCAAATGTTTCTAGAGTCAAAACAATTCATTTTAATAATTTAGGACACAAATATTTTTTATTGCATTCATCAAAGGGTTTTAATAGGGTTTAAGACTTGTTTGGGGTCTTAACAATCGTTCATAAAGCATCGATCATAAATTAGCCTCATTCCACTTGGAATACCTTCTCAAATGACCCCAACCTATACCAAAGGCCTAATATTCCCATGCATAATATGAGCTATGGTTGTAACATATAAAGTTTCTCATTGGGTAATAGACCTAGTGTTCTTGAACTCAAGAGAGGTTCAATTTGGGTTTTAGGCCTTAAAATTCAAGCCTAATTTGGGGAAAGGTTCATACATGTCCAAAACAATCTTCCCCATAGATATATATATTCTTTGGAAGAGATAATCACTCCACTATGTGCATTTGGTGCATTGGTCAGGAAACCTATGGTTTGAGGCCTATCACATCTTTGCTATTCCTCAAGGGAATTTGGATTGAAAAATATGATGTTTTACAAACTATAAGTGTATTGATACCTTTTTTATATGTATGTGTTACCTCAAAGATCCTCCATGGAGTTTAACATTCCTATTTTGTCTTTTAGGTTCAAACAAACCCTTTGGTATCAAAATTATCCCTTGCCAATGGAGGGAGCAAGGTGTAAGACAAAACAATGATTATGCCTATTACTTGTATGACTTTGGAGTGATAATTTATGTCTTTATACACTCATAACCATATTATGTACCAATTTCAAAAGTGTAGATATACATATAGAGGCATCAAAACCTCAAACTCTCCCATGACTAGACAAACTAGGGCAATGGTATATAACTAGATGATTGTTTTTTATGATGTTCTCTTTGAACCTGTATAACAGTCTCATATTAGCACCTTCAGAATAATAGATGCTCAATCATATATTTTAGATACTCTTATAAAATTTGTATTCTAACATGAAAACTTTAATCTCTCTACAAATTTGAGATCCTTTTTGAAACCTTCAAATTGGGCTTACAATTCTAAGTGTCTTGCTTAGTTCAAAAATGGAAATCATTCCATTGTATCAATGCCTATTTATCAGAGAATGGTATTGTAAGCATATCCTTCTCATTTATTCAATTTTAATATCTACAATGATTATTAGTGAGTTTAGCCCATCTTCCACATTAATCATTCACACGTTTCTCAAAAGGGCTCATTGTAGGTGCACTCTCCCCACAACCATTGATTCATTAGGAAAAATTATATTATGAGATCTTATTTAAATATTATATTGATAATGTGGGAGGTGTATTCATGTTTTAGGGCCATAAAGAGTCTGAACAATGTTCACTAGTCACATTGAAGGCTCCACCCAATGAGAGAAAATTATAGCATGAAAAAACAAGGTCTCTTGCATTTTCATACATTAGATGATTTGACATGATGAAAATATAGGACCTCTCAGACCAATGCCATAAAATATAACTATCATAAAAAATAGAATCTTGAACTAGAGTCATGGTAGAGAAGCTTTGAAATAAACTAGATTAAGATAAAAGATAACCTAAACACACTACACCACACAAGGACATCAACCACACTATGCTCAAATAATTAAGGTATTGCCACATAAAAAAGTCTTAAAAAAACAAACCAAATGAAAACTAAATAAGAAAATGAGCATAATCACTTATTAAAACACACACCACATACCTACTTATGTACATGACTAACCTTTATATCATCAATAATCCATATTCAAATGGATCTCATTTACAGGTATATCTAACTCCTCCCCATCCATTCTTGATAATTGAAAGGAATTGTTTTTCTTGCACTTGATGATGATGTATGGACCAATCCACAAAGTGTCAAACTTGGTATGTTTCCTAGGCTTTGCTATTTCCTCATCACACTTTAGTATTATATCACCTTCTTGTAAAACTCTCAAAGTTGATTTCTTATCAAAGTAATTAGTCATTAGCACCTGATAATGCTCCATGTCTTTAAGAGAATTGTCTCTAGTCTCTTGTAACTCCATCAATTCTATCAATATCACCTCCATTTGAGTGTTTTCAAAAAATTCTAACTAATGTGCCATATCTAAGGAATGTATCTCTTGGGATATAAATAGTTTAGCTTCACTTCCATAAATAATTAAAAAAAAGAGTTACTGGTTGACCTTTTAGGCATGATCCTATTAGCCCATATGGTTGTTTTCAACTTAGTAGGCCAAGCTCTTTGGTTGCTCTTCAATGTCCTCTTAATTATCTTTATTAGGTTATTATTATTATACTCAAACAACCCATTACCTTAAGGGTGATAGTTGGATGATGTAATCAGATATATACTATTACTACTTACCCAATTAGTTGTCTTATTACCCATGAAAGCAAGTGTATTATGTAAAATGATGGTAGAGGGAGTTACAAACCTTGTATCAATGCCTTCATATAAGTCTAAAATAGAACTCTCATTGGCCTCCTTCAATGTCATTTCCTCAACCCATCTTGTAAATTAATTAGTTGTTGTAAGGATCCATTTGTGCCTAGCACTTGATGTAGGATTAATCATGCCAAAGAATTAAACACCCCATTGCATCAATGGTTGATCCACTTGAATGGGTCTCAATGGGAGACCTACAAGTTTTTGTTTGCCCATAAAGACATCACATTGAGGACACCTTATTAACCAATCATATAAATATTTTAAGATGCTAGGCCAATAATATCATGCCATCAAGATCTTTCCAAATGTGGTATATAGAGATAAATGACGCCCCTACTACTCCATTATGAAACTTTGCAAGAAATACATCAAAATTATCACTATCAATGCACCACAATAATACACCATTTATATCTTTTTTGAAAAACATGCCATACAAAAGATAATAATGAATAGTTTGCAATAAGAAATACCTTCTTTTAGACCTGTTCAAGCCATTAGGACACTCACCATTTTGGAGGAATTTGATGATGTCTTGTGTCCAACATTTTATGGGTGTGAGATCAATTGGTTGAGGGTAATATTTATTGATCGACACTTCATATTTTGTTTCATGGAGATATGAAACCAAGTTCTCACAAATACCCTTACCCCTTAGCAACTTGGTTACTTTGATGTCAACATCATACTCCATGACCTTTATAATCCACCCTGCCCTATTTTCATTGAGGTCTTTACTCAAGAGGAACTCCTTGGTACTCGGATGAGAGACCATGAGATTATTTTTTTCATTTGAAACAATGTGTCTAAAATTATTCATACCTATTATAATAAAAAAGGACCTATTTCTTCATAAATGTATAGATGGCTTCATAATCCTCCAAACATTTACTAAAGAATGTAATAAGTTATTTGACACCCTCATCATTATTTTTCATAAGCATAGTTTAGATAGTGTCAAGGTTATAAAATTTATATATCATCAAGTCCTTAGAAAAATAAATATTTAAAAGAGTGGGAGTTTGGGAACTTACTCAATTAATGGCTTCAAAATTATTTTTAGCTTCCTTAGTCTAAGTGAAAAATTGATTCTTCTTGAGCATGGATGTGATAGGCTTCACCAAATATGAAAACAAAGATATGAATATTATCATAAAGTTTATTTTACATAATAATATTTTGAGTCCTTTATTATGTAATGGATATGATAGGCATATAATAAACTCTATCCTTTTATGGTCAATGGATAGACCATCCCTGGAAATAATGTGTCCTAGAAATTTACCTTCATGGACATCAAATAATGCATTTATTTATGTTAAAAGACACCCCATAATATCTACACATATCAAAAACATACATAAGATGCTTCATATGGTCCTTTTCATCCTTTTAGAACATAGTTATACAATCAACGTACACTAGCAACATCTCATTGACTAGGACTTTGAAATCCATGTCCATTGCCCTCTAAAAAGTGGAACCAGCATTTGAAAAACCAAAGGAAATTTTCCTATAAGAAAAGGTCCCCCATTTTGTAGTAAGTTTTGTCTTTCAATGATCATCTTCATCCACTAAAATGTGATTATAACTATAATATCCATCTAGGAGTGAGAAGCATTAGGTACTTGAAATAACTTGTACAATATGATCCATAAGGGGTAAGGGGTAATGATCTATGAGTAAAACCATATTTAGGTCTCTAAAGTATAGACAAAGTATTATTTCCCCACTTTTATATCTAGAAGGCACAATATTATCTACCCAACTTATGTTCTTGATAGGGAAAATTATCTTAGACTTAATAAGTTTGGAAAGTTCCATTCTCATGAGTTGCTCAACTTCGGGTTAATAGGCCATTGTTTTTGCCTAACTGGGTTAACTCTAGGATTTAGTTAAATATTGTGGTGTGATAGGATAGGGTCAAACCATTTTATATCCTTATATTACCAATAAAAAATATCATTGAATTATCTACACAACTCAGTGAATGCTAGTTTTTTAGATGGAGAGCATACATTGCCTAGTTTGAGGAGAATATCCTTGAATATTAAGACCCTTTCATATTTATTTTCCTTTACATACATGATCATATTCTCTTTATTATTTTGGTCATCCTCATTGAAAATTATTAGAGTGACCAATCCCTTAGGTATCTTATTTATTCTTAGCTATATAATCTAGTCCTCATACTAATCATGGAGTTTTTTATAATCTATTTAAGAGAACTCAACCTTGTACTGAAATAATTATACAATATGTTTGTAAATATAAAACACTTATAAAAATAATTAATTGGTAAGAATTTAATGTCTTAGAATGACCTTGATACTTAATTTTTTTCCTTCCTTCTTTGTGTACATAGTTGTGTCAAATTGTGCCCCTATAGTAGCTAACCACTCAGCATGCTTGTTTTTTCCTCTTCTGATTGGTTATATGCTAAATGAACTAAAGTATTGAATTAAATCCCACATCCTATGATTATAATAATTAATAAAAGGGTTCATGGTGGAACTCCTATTTCTTTTTTGATGCATAATAATCTCACTATCCCCATGCACTTGAAAACTCTTGATTCCCTTCCTCTTTGCCCATTGGCCAATGGTTGTGTCATTATTATCACCTTGGATTCATACCTCATTCTAAAATCCAAGAAGGACCAATAAATATTAACATAGCCTCCTATCTTGTGATGAAGTCTCTTGATAGGAAAATGGAAAAATGTGCAAGTAGATCCACCACCACTATGTCTTGTAGAATTAGAAAACATGGGTAGTCATGAAAGAACAAATTAAAACATTTGATGAGCCCTATTTAATTAGATTGTGTTACATAAATATGTATAACTCCTTTGCTTTATGATTCATACTTCAAGCCCAACTTGTCTTAAACTAGTTTAAGCATAACTGAAGTGCCTAGCCCATTATCCACAATGTAATTTTAGACCAGATTATCTCTCACAATGAGGGTAATATACAGAGGTGGGGGTTTCTTATAAGGTTAAAAAATATGAGTATGTGCATCTGTGAAGGCTACACCCATATTCTTTGATGTTTGGGGTAAAATATGGAGTTGGGACAATTGTTCTTAGAGTAACTACTTTTGACTGGGCATGAAGAGTACCTCCCAAAGGGATATGCTTATTTTTGTATTCTTCAATGACCTAATAGTATTGAAATAATAAAAATTGTCATTTGATTTCATCCTAGGAGGAAATGAAGTATTGTGAGCTTGAGGTGATGAAGGATGGACCACCATTCCCAAGTTCCAATTTTGAAGAGATGAAAGACTTGTAGTGGCAACTAGATTCACATTCATACCTTGTTTCCTTGAAGGGGATTGTTTGAAGTTGTTTACATGTGTTGAGAATATCCCAAAGCTTTTCTGTTTGACCTTGTGATGGTTGAAATTAAGATACTCTGATTTAGAAGAAAACTATCCTCCATTTGGTATTTCATAAGGCTTGTTCCTTAACTACTACACTCTCCACTTAGTTATGTTTACATGGAGATATCATC
>JARHVA010011242.1:40000-42500 GCA_037957365.1 Torreya grandis | reverse complement strand
CTCCTTCAGTAATAGACCTAATGTTCTTGAACTCAAGACAGGTCTATATTGGGTTTTAGGCCTTCAAACTCAATAATACTACTAAGAAATGACAAAAAATATACAAAACCATATTACCCATTGTAATATATATTTTTTAAATTATCATAACTCTACTATGTGCATTTGGTGCATTAGTCATGAAACCTGAGGTTCTAGGCATGCCACCTCCTTATTGTTCCTCAAGGGCATTTGGTTTGAAAACAAGGATTTTATGTAATGTAGAAGTGTATTTATACATTTTATATGTTTATTTATTTCCTCAAATTTATTAAATGTGTTTTTAAATGCCTATTTTGTGTTATAGTTTCAAACAGACCCTTTGGTCTCAAGACTATCCCTTGCCAATTGAGTGAGCAAGGTTTGAGACAAAACAATGAGTATGTCTGCTACTTTTATGAATTTTAAGTCATCATTGATGTATTTTTACACTCATAAACATACTATTTACTAATTTTCAAATTTAATTTATTCCTATAGAGGCCTCAAAACCTCAAACTCTCTCATGACTAGACAAACTAGGCTAGCGGTCTGTAACTAGATGACTATATTTTATGCTGGGGTCTTTAAGAATGTATAGAAGTCTCATCTTATTACCTTGATATATTTATATGATTAATCATATATTTTTTTTATCTTTAATAACTTTTTATTTGAACCTCGAAACTTTAATCTCTCTATAAGTTTGGGATCCTTCTAGAAACCTTCAAATTGAGCTTGCAATTTTGAGTGTCTTACTTAGCTCAAAAGTGGCACTTACTCCATGGAATAATTTTTTTTTCATAGATTAATTATCCTTTAGGCACATCCTTATTATTTAATCACTTTGAATATATATAATGTTTATCAATGAATTTAGCCCATCTTCTATGTGTATCATTCATAGGTTTCTCAAAAGGGTTGGTTGTAGGTGTACTCTCCCCATGACCACCAAGTAATTAGGAAACCTAAAATTATTATACCTTATTTACACCTTATATGATTTATGTGGGAGGTGTGTTTATGTTTTAGGACCATATAGAGTCTAAAAATGTTCATTGGTCACATTGAAGGATCCACCCAATGAGACAAAACTGTAGCATGAAGAAACATTGGAGTATATTGCATTTGAATACACTAGATGAGTTAAAATGATGGAATTATGGGAAATCTAAGAAAATTTTCAATCCCATAGAACATTTTATCTAAATAAATGAGTTCATATTTGGAATAAGATTGCCTAGAAATCAAGGTGGTGGGGTTTAGAGCCATCTCCAAGTAGTTAACTTTCTTACCATTAATTCATAAATAAATTTAGGTTGAACCAAAGATATATTAAATTAATATTAACCCCATTGGTTTACCTATACTTTGTGAAGATCTTAGGAGCCATATCTCTATATTATGTATAGAAAAAGCATCCACACATGACCCTTGCAAGCCACCAAAGGAGCCAATGATGTGTAAAATGAGCATTTTTAAATTTTTGAACTTTTGAAACATATTTTAAATTTGAAGTATCCTAAGGATGGTGGAGAGTCACTTTTCATATGTTGACTCTTGAATATGACCATACAAATGACCAAAAATACCCCTTTTAGATTGATTTCATCTTCTTTAAGCATAGAACCTATAGGCTATTACTAACATCCCACTTTATCTAACCTTAGGAATGTTATAAAACATATTTTCATGATTTAAGAGTACCACTTATATGTACCATACTTTATATTTATCTTTAAAATGGCTTTAGAACCTTTAACAAGTTGTTTCAAGTGTAGAGAAAGCTAATGATACTAGATGACCTCATGGAGTTAACATTTCATTTGACCAAGACCCTAAAATAATTACAAGGTTTCTAAATCACTACCTATGATAACTTTTAGAATAGAGAAGCTTTGAAAATACCCCCATTGGCCATAATAGAAACCCTAAGATCCCCAAAAACCATAATTTATGCTAAGAAACCTTAATATCTCAAAATTACTAAAAATTTATTTAAACTCATAATTTATCAATGAATGAGTATATATACATTAAGGAAAACTATAGAAACTTCTAAGATAAGGACAATATGAAATAAATTTGGAATTATAAAGGTCAAAATGTTTATCAAATTTTGATAACAAAACCAACTATACACTAGTATATATGAATAACTTGGCCTTAAATATTAGGTCTATTACTATAATACCCCTCTAAACATTAGGAATATTTAGATTATTTTGAGGGAACACTTCAAATAGGCAAATAAAATTAGATTTCATTACAATTTATAAGTGGCTCAATTCAAGGAATTGGGCCATAAAGGAAAAGTCATAAACTATTTCCAAATCATCGAGAAGAAGGAGGTAACCCTTACATATGGTCACCAATAATACACACATGACACTATTTGTTTAAATTAATTAGATGAGTCATAAATATGGACTCCTATGAGCAACAAACAAACATCCATGATAATTTCCCAATTCATTCAATA
>JARHVA010011242.1:15000-35000 GCA_037957365.1 Torreya grandis | reverse complement strand
GTGTCCCAAAAATTTAACTCTTATAAATTTTGGGTTACCTCTTTTAATTTTTTTGTCTTTTACCTTATGCGAGTCAGTTGTCCTTATCAAAATTCAGTCCCTTGAATAAGACTTAGATTCTTGTCATCTTCACTATATTTCTTTCATTTTCAATTACTTCAAATTGCTCTAGAAGGTTTTAAAATGTTTGCCTAGATCATTCTCATAAAACCCATTTGCCCATCTATCCAAGAAATTCATTATAGCTAAGTGTTTGGTCTCACTTCTAGGACAACTTGAGTTCCCCAAGTTACTTTACTTATCAATGTGAGAAGTAATTAGTCATCATAAGCCTAAGCTACACAACCTAGTTCAAACTGGAATCATAAAATAAATATACTTCTCATCAAAAGCTAGGTAAATTAGATCTAGAGTTCCAAAATAACATTACATGCCCATAGTTCTGAAGCAATATTACTTACCTAGAGTTTTGAAGTAGAATTACTTACCTAGAGTTATGAAGTAGCATTACATACCCAGAGTTCCAAAGCAACATTACTTACCCAGAGTTCCAAATAAGCATTGCGTACCTAGAGTCCCCAACCCTGAAGACTTGAGGAATACCCAAACCTTCCCAAGATTGTAATACCCTATTATTTTCAATGATTTTTTTAGACTTTGTTAGAACTTAATTTAAGGAAGGTGAAGGTTATAGTGAGAATTTAGAAAAGGAACTGCTAAGATATAAAATGGAAAGGTAATCAGTTGCCAAATTAGATGATGTAGCTATCCAATTCATGATGTCTCAACACATCAAATATAGAGAGAAGTACAAAAACAAAGTTCATGAACTAGAATGATTTTAATATTTCTTATATTTCTTATTTTATTTTATTCTTCAAACTTATAATATATTTAAGCAATTTTGATATAAGTAATTAATTCTATAATTAGTTGTAAAATGTATACTCAAGTAACTTGACTAAACACCATTACTTGAAGTCATTCTGTAAAATCAAATTACTTACGATAGCTTTGCACAACATGCAAAAGAGATTGTATTTGACTCAAATATGGAAACTAATAAGTGATATATGTCATAAATCATTACATGCCAGGTAGGAGAAATCCTAAGGAAGACACCTCTCAATGGCTTTGAGTTTCTAATGCAACACATGGGAATTAAAATATTTGTCTCTAATTTTATTTTGACATCTAAAATTGTATAAGTACAAGTAAAGTCCTGCATGCTTGAGGATGGTAATTTTTGAAAAGAAGTTGTTACTAAAGCAAATGAGTTTAAACAGTCTAAAACTTTGTGTTTATATTTTTGAGTTTTTATTTTGTATGAAATTAGTTCAAAGTGAATGAGAAGGAAGTTGATTTATTTTGAACTTTGCATCTCAGGAGATCATTTGGTGGATTTTTTAAGATTAAAATGGTAAAATTTGTGTTATATTTAAATATGAAAGTGAATTTCATTCTTTCTTGGTCATTTTCTAAAAATATTATCATTTTTTGAATGTTTATTTACTTGTATAGATTCAATAAGCTCCATAAAACAACTTATTGTGAAGTGAAACTTATTTCTTCTCAAATATTCTAGTCTTTAATTATATATTTCCCAAAAAAAATCTACACATTATCTTAAATAGTTTCTTACTTGATACAAAATCACCTAGTTACAGTTCATGAACTTTGTGATTAAAGTAATAACCTAATGTAAGATAACATGTAAAAAATTTATATATTTTATGAATAAATAAGAGCTATGAATAATTAGAAGTAGATAAACATAAGCATATATGATCTTCACCTTTAAATAAAGGGGATTTAATCCCCTGACTACCTAGGTACTTATGATAGCCTACAAAATATTTATCCAATAGTTTTTGGTGACTCTATTGGGGAACTACGAACTTAACTCCCAAAATTAAAATTAGATTACTCACACAAGTCAAGATAGGAATAGATTGACATCTGGTTCTCCAAAAAGTCCCAATTTTTTCAAATTTATATCTAATATGTTTCATGCAAATTAGTGGCATGCTTGTATATTTAAAACTCCTTATTCTAAAGTTAATTTGACTTGATTAAAAGAGATGCATCATTTTTTATTAAATTACTTCATTTATTTGTTTTACACCTTGTTTATCATAAGCTTCTTGCATGTCAAGGAACCATAAACTAAGTCTTTGCTTATAAACCCAATTACTTGAGTAATCTTCAAAATAATTTTTATTCTTCAAACTGGCAAATCAACCTTTCACTAGAGCAAAGAGAGCTCAAGGCCAAACCAACAACTTCTTTAAATTGTAAGAATGGTTTAATTTAAGCTTTCTTATCTAATTTATAACAATAAGAGCCAGCCTCTCACCCGTCAAATGAGCATAAACCCCTGTGAATGAACTTCAACATAATTCTTTAGGTATAATCCAACCTGCTAATCTATAGTTCCTTATTGCCATAAGAATGGTGCTACCACTTCATATCCCTTAGGGGGTGGTTATTGGTTCTTTTAATATTACCCCTTTCCATGACTTTTTAAAGGGATCAAGAAAAAAATTTCCAAAATTCAAAGGCAATGGAAAATAAAGTCTTGATGTGAACTTTTTTGTTTTCTTTGTAGCCTGTGGAATAATCAACATTGAACTCGAAGATGTCTTCGTTAGACTCTTTATTGAGACCTTGTATGACTTAGCTATAGAATGGTTTTAGTATTTAGCCCTTGACACTATAGTAATTTGAGAAGAAGTTCAAAACTACTAAAGATTCTCATATATTGCTCACCCAACTCATCTAGCTAAAATAAAATCACATAAACATATGCAAGATTTCATTTCCATGTTTAAAAAATTACTCTATAAAATCCCTCGAGATTCTCTTCCCACTAGAGAGAATAAAAAGTGCTTCTTCATCAATTCTTATTTACCATAAGTCAATAATTGGATGTGTAAAGGATGACCTACTAACTTATAATTTAGTCAAAATCTTGCTATGGAGGTTAAGGATGAATTGATTATGGCTAGAAAAATAAAGAAAATAACTTATAAGGGTGATTATTCTACTTCAAACACATCATAGACTACTAATACCCTATTGTAGAAGTTGGCCAATGACTTACTTCAAGTCAAGAGGCAAATTTCCTAAGGTACTCATGTTTCCCCTATAAGGAATGCACCCAGACACAATTTCAATAATCAAAACTAGAACCATATTGTTGGCCTTATATAAATATTATAAATTGAAGATGATTCTAAGAATCATGTTGAGATGAATAAAGACGATCATATGGCTAATGATACTGATCAAGTTCTTGCTGAAGAGGATGATTTTTTAGATCCTGTTGGTGACTCTAATATCTATTACCTAGAATAGGAATAAAAAACGAATATGAAAAACTACTTCAGGATGATCATAGCCATTCTTATATAGTATTTAAAAATTCACAAACTTAGTAAGCTAGTGAAAAATCTTGCAAGAAACAAGGAAAAGAGAGAGAACACCCCAAGTTAGATGTTAACATCCTTAAAAGAGGTAGTCCTTTACCCACTTCTCTTGCCCTAAAAGATAAGTATGTAGCATATCCTTCTCAACATCATAAGATAGTCACTCATATTTTTGGAGATAACCCTATTTTGTCTATGTCCATCCCTTATTTTGAAATCATTGACCACATCAAAAAAACTAAGATTGAAATGTCAAAAGCCATGAGAGATGAAGGAAGTTAGAATAAGTTACTTTGTAAGCGAAATAAGAGAGAAATGATGAGATATAGGTTGAGAGAACATCCAAGTAAGCAAGTAAAAGAAAAAAACATTTTAAGATGGAAGAAATGTAATTGAGTAAAGAAAAAGAAGATGGTTACATCCATCTGAGTGATAGGAATGATAAATAGAAAGATGTTGGTTTGGAATCCTCATAGAAGGCCTAGAAAATGAAATATAGTTGATGGGAAGAGATATGGAATTTGATTACAAGTTTTTATATAAAAGCAATGAACAATTAGAGAGAGAAGAGGTAGAACTTGAACAATCATTTCAAGGTTAAAAGATGAAAGAAAAAGAGGAAGAACAAGTTGCAGTAGTTAAGGGTCACATAATAGAAAACAAAGATCATAAAGATGAAGCATTCATTATAAAAAATTGAAGTAGATAATCAAGTAGTTGCATTTGTCTTTCTAGTAATCATAAAAGTCTTGTCAAAAAAAGGCAAGAGTTCAGGTTCAATAGTATTATGTAAGGGCATATACAACCCACATGATAGAGAGAAAGTATAAAAAATGAGTACACATGATGTGTAAAGTGATGGTGGAAGTGGAAATTTCAAGTAAAGAGGCAGGTTAGTTTATGATAGAGGCAAGGGTGAACTTCCAATGCCTTAAAATGAGAAACACTTGAAGCTTTAGAAGAATTGAGTAGTTGGGTAACACTTGTATTTAAATAAATAGAACCTCAGTTTTTATTTTGTGTTGTTTTTCTCTTTTCTATTCATTAGTTTTGTAATTTTTCATGATTGATTTTTACTTGACATCATACCTAATAGAAAATACTCAAAATGAGAGATACTAGGATCTCACCTTTATTTCACTCTTTTAGATTAGAACAAAGATGTCCTCAGTCAGAGCTAGCTAGTATCCCCAAAATTTCACACTTATAATTTTTGGGTTACCCCTTTTAAATTTTTTGTCTTTTACCTTATGCAAGTTAGTTGTCTTTGACAACACTCAGTCACCTGAATAAGACTTTGATTCTATTAGTCTTCACTACAATTGTTTTGATTTATAATTGCTTAAAATTTCTCTAAAAGGTTTTAAAATATTTTCTTGGGTCATTCTCATAAAACACATTTTCCCATCTATTCAGTAAGTTCAAAAATATAAGTGTTTGGGCTCACTTTTAGGCCAACTTAGGTTCTCCAACTTACTTTACTTATCAAAGTGAGAAGCAAGTAGTTATCACAAACCTAAGTTACACAAACCAATTCAAACCAAAATTATAAAACAACTTTACTTCTAATACAAATCTAAGTAAAATAGATACAACGTTCTGAAGCATCATTACTTACCTAGAGTTTGAAAGCATCATTACTTACTAGGAGTTTAGAAGTACATTACTTACCCAAAGTTTCAAAGTAGCATTACTTACCCTAAGTTTCAAAATAACATTGCTTACCCAGAGTCCTCAATCCTAAAAACTTGATGAATACCCAGACCTTTCTAAGATTGTGATACCTTGTCACTTTCAATGAGATTCTTAGAGTTTGTTGGAACTTAATATTGGGAAGGTGAAAGGTTAGTGTAATAATTTGAAAATGGAATTACTGAGATATGAAATAGAAAGGCAATCAATTGCCAAATCAGATCATGCATCTATCTAATTCATGATGTCTCAACACATCAAATACAAAGAGATGTGCAAAAATGAAGTTCATGAACTGGAATGATTTCAATATTTATTCTACTTATTTTATTTTGTTCTTAAATCTTATAATGTATTTAAGTATTTTTTATTTAATTAATTACTTGTAAAAGTAAGTTTTTGTAAAATTTATAACTCAAGTGACTTAAATAAACACCATTAGTTGAAGTCATTATGTAAAATCAAAATATTTAAGATAGTTATGCACAACATGAAAAAGATATTGTATTTGATTCAAATAAGGAAACTAATAAATGTTAGATGTCATCAGATATTTCATGCCACATATGAGAAATTACATGAAAATGCTTCTCAATAGTTTAAAGTTTTCAATGTAGCACATGGGAGTTAAAGGAGTTATCTCCTATTTTATTTTGACATCTGAAATTATATAAATATAAGTGAAGCCATGTGTGCTTTATGATAGTAATTTTTTAAAATAATTTGTAATTTAAGAAATGGAGTTTAAGCAATCTAAAAATTTGTGTTTAGATTTTTGAGTTTTTCTTTTATATGAAATTGGTTCAAAGTGAATGAGAAAGAAGTTGATTTTCTTAGAAATTTGCATCTCAGGAGATCATTTGGTTGACTTTTGAATATTAAAATGGTAATTTATTATTATCTTTAAATCTAAAAGTAAATTTCAATCTTTCTTAGTCATTTGTTGAAAACACTATCACCTTTTGAATGCCTATTTACATGTATAGATTCAATAAGCTCTGTAAAACTACTTAATGTGAAATGAAACTTATTTCTTCTCAAATATTCTAGTCTTTAATTATGTATTTCTTAAAATTTATTTACACATTATCTAAAATAGTTGCTTACTTATTGTGAAATCATCTATTTATGGTTCATGAACTCTATGATTAAAGTAATACCCCAAAGTAAGACAACTTGCAATAAATTTATATAATCTATGAATAATTGAGATATGTGAATAATTATAAGTAAATAGACATAAGCATATAATACCTTCACCATTAATTGAAGGGGATTAATCCCATGACTACTTAGGTACTTTTGATAACCTATAGAATATCTAGCCAACAACTCTTATTCACAACCTCTATTTGTCCATATGTTTGAGGGTGGCATGCACTACTAAATTTTAGATTAGTCCCCATATTCATATAGAAATTATTTGAAAATTAACTTATAAATTGTGTGTCCCTATATGCTGTAATAGTTTTTGGAACACCATGCAATCTCACAATATCTTTAAAATTAGTTTTCCTGAAAAAAACCAAAAAATAATTTTAAACTAAAATTTATGACCCTCATATGGTCATTTTGGGCCTTTATAAGATATAAAAAAACATTTCATAACCAAAATTTATAATAACAAAATCATTTATCTTTTCAATCTCATCATTTTGGAGTAAATATGGGCTGAAATGGAGTTATGGATCACAAGTTATGGCCTATGGAAGTTCAACCCATTATTATAAATTGTGTGTGTGTGTGTGTGTGCGCGCGTGCATGCACACACACACAATCACACATTGTATTTTAGTTGAAGAATTTTATTTATTTGAAATATTCTATACATGAATGTTTTGTATGATTTTGACACATGGTTTTATTATTAGATATGTAAATTTAGACTTTAATTGGAGGAGGCATCCCCTACCCAATCCTATATATATTTGTATCCTCCTTATTATAAATGGATGAATTTTATCTATTAAGGTTAATAGGAAATTGTTTAGATTGTTCTACAATTTATCTTAATGTTAATATCTCGTTCCTCTTGAAATGTGTGAATCTTGCACAAAGTTCCATAAAAATAGTCCCTTATTATTTTGGTTGTGCATATGTATTCTTTCAATTATAATTTTTCATATTTTTCATTACAAATTTATATTCCTTTTGTGTTATATTTATAATATCCTTGTGTATATGTGCAATTTAAATCTAATATCAACAACCTTTAGTTATACATACATACATATATATATATATATATATATATATATATATATATATATATATATATATATATATATATATATATATGTATGTATGTATATGTATACACACACACACACACACACACACACACACACACACACACACACACACAAAAGTTTAGTATATTATTATTCCAAAAGAATCTTAATTGTGTTTGATTCTTGGTGTGCTTACATTAGATTTTAGGAGACATTGGTTCTTGATTGATTTTACAACTTTTAGTTCGATATCTAGTTTAGAAAGGTTTGATCTTGTTTGTTCACATGCTTTATTTTTTTCCCTACCTTTCCCTATTTTTTATAATTATTTGGCCAAGCCCACCTTAGGTTAAATCCATCGTCAATCCACCCATTTAAATTAGATATAAATTCATAACATATCTAAACCATCCATGGTAAATAACTACTCTAATCATTGATATTATATTAATAACTTTTTTAGAAAACCCAAAATACTACAACTCATGTCTGAGAGTGAATCTTTTTCGTTGCTCCTAAAACATTATATGTTAACTCATAAGATTCCTTGGTTTGACTAAAACCCAAATAAATAGAAGTTTATCTAGTATTATAAGGAGGTCCATAACCTACACCTCTCTTTATTTGAAAAGAATTAGTTGATTCACACTCAACATACTCAAGTGATTAACTAGGTCCACCTCAGACACTAACTTGTTATACCTACCTTTGAAAATACATAGAAAAGTTAAGTCATATAAAAATGGAATTAGATCACCATAAACTCAATCACACTATCTAAAAATAAAACCTCATATTCCTGTATGCCAAATTGCCCAAACATGGCTAACCAGTTCTGATATCAACATCATTGGAGATGTGCACCATCTACCTAGAAACCTTGAAAATTATCTTCTTTTTTTTTCTCCCTCGGGAGATAGGAATGATAAAGAACACATCAAGACTTTTAAGAACATTTTTAATACTAAAACTAATCCATGAGGATGTGGCATGCAAACTCTTTCCCTTTACATTACAATATCTTGCCTATGATTGCACTTTTAATGTCCTAAAAGGTTCAATTGCATCATTGGATCAATGTCAAAACACTTTTTTGGCAAAGTTCATATAAGTCACCTACGTAAATGTCGTAGAAAAACATTTTGAAAGCATGAAAATAGAACCAAATGAACTGATTCAATCCTTTAATGTTACGTTAAAAATTATTTACAATAGACTTGAAGCTATTTGAAAACTTGTTAAGGTGTTAGCCCTCAAAATGTAAATGAATGCCCTAGATGTTATCATTTTTTTTAAAATCCTAGAGTTATTAATGTTGATATGATACATTTGGATTAAATTGAATTTATAAATGTTAATAAATAGTTAAATCCTCAGTTATAAGCTATGGGCCCACTTAATAGTGTCTATGTTTTTTTGGCCTTTATTAAAATCCCAAACACAAATCAAAATATTATGGCTCAAAACCAAAACCAAGTGTACATTGATTTTCATTTAGCACATGCTCCACCTAACCATAACCTTAGTTTCATAAATAATTTTATGTTTGCATCTAACCAATAAAACAAGAGTTAGTCCTTAATATTAGTCAATACTACTAGAACATACGATATTGTTTCAAACTACACAAAAATAGGACTAGAAGCTATCTAGAGGATGGTGCATAAATTAAGTTATGCGGTTTTTAACATGTATAAGTGAATGGGAACACTAGTGGATAGAATAAAAAATAAAACATCAAATTCCATAGGTAAAATAAGAATTTTAATATATATGGATACAACACAAAGCAAAAGATACCCAACAAGATGCCAAAGATAAATATCAAAGAAGCAACACTTCCTACTTTGTGATGATTCCATAACACAACATACTATTATGTTTTAGAATACATATAGGTATACATTTATTTTGAGATATTTTAGAAAGATATGGATTGGTACAAAGGATTTTAAAACTAGAGAAAACTATCATATTTTACCACTCTAAATATTGCCAACATAACCATGGTATTTGAGACCTATGACATAGCATTCTTATTGGAGAATGAGAATGAAATAGAGGATAATACCAATGAGATCCATGATTTCTAATAGTTCCAAAGGAATAATTACAATTTGAGTAACAAGAATCATAATACTACTCCTAAACCTCCAAATAATAGTTCTACCACTCCTCCAGACCCCAAATAAAATAACAATCCAACACAACAAAAAGTGAGAGACTAATTGTAGAAAATAGATCCATAGAGTAGAGGAGGTTACAATATTATTAAGGACAAGAAGAATATCAAGGATAATATTATTATTTATAAGTTGGCTAAGATCACTAGATATAGAGAGTTGTTGATCAAAGCCTTGACTAGGAGATCATCTACTGACAAATCAAAAGAAACACATGAAAACATGACTATTTACAATGGTAACCCTGAGTACCACCTTTCCTATTAGTCATAGAAATGTTTATAGAGAACATGAATGTTTTTTTTGGTTTATTCATGTTCCTTAACCAATGTGATACCTCCATATGTATGTAATAAATTGTCCTTGGCCCCAAATATATCAAAAATAGTTGTCCTACAACTGGATAAATATTTTATCCCATGTGTTGGAGAGCTGATAAAGGTACACATATAACTTGTATCTGAGCTATGCATATAGTAATAGACAGATATTTTATTTATTATCACCCTAGAAGCCTCCAACTTGATATTGATTTGTGATTGGTCAAAGAAACTAAATGGGTACATCTCTATTGATTTATCACATGTGTGGCTTACATGGAAAGGAGTAGACAACTAGATCTGAGTGGACAAATAACTAAATATGAAGTACCTAATCATAAATTACAATATTGAGAATGAAAAGGTTATCTTTATAGCCTCACATTCACATGTGTAAGCTTTCATTTCCAAGAAATAACCTCATGAACAATATTTTTTAGGTCCTTATCAGATATGGACTCTCCACTTTGATGGAACAAGATCAATGCAAGGTCCAAGTGTTCTGTAGCCCTAATATATCTAGATGATAATATATACCTACTTGCATATATGATAAAATTACTTTGTACTAATAATATATCTAAGTAAGAAGCCTTAATTTTTAATCCTATAGTTTTTAGTAAAATATAATGTCATGAAGTTAAAAATCTTCAATGATATAGAAATAATTTATAAGTAGACTATAAAAATATCATTCCAAACTCACTTAGATGAATAAGTACAAACATTGAACATGATATTTGATTGAATACTTTTATTCATTCGATATTGGGAAATAAGCCAAATGATAGATTCATTATCAACTTTAGCTGCCAATATGGTACCATTCCAAGAATCTAAAATGTAGAAATCATCTTGAGAGATGGCTCCTTGACACTCTATCCTAGAAAATATGGATAAAATCCAATTATTTAAGTATGATCAACATATTGTCGAATTTATGAATAGTTTTATAGACCTTGAACCCCATATTACATGTCAAAAGGATTTTGAACTCATGCATATAAAATATTTTGTAGAAGATGGTGTTTAAAATATGAAAGATAACTACATTCCAACTGGGATGGTGACCCTAGAGTGAGATTTTAATGTGGACCAGTATGTTCAAAAAAAACATAAGGTGACTAAGTCTAATTTTATCAAGGAGAATCTAGGCACTGCCTAACATCCCTTGTATGTAAACATTGGCCTCGATTGTACTAAAAGTGAGAAATAAAAGTTAAGGGGTCTGCTAATAGAATAAAAATATGTGATATCCTAGATGTATTAAGATTTGAAGGTCTTCAACCCTAAGTTCATCACACATTCCATCCCACTAAAACCATAACATAAGCCCTTGAAGTAGACACATAGACAAATAAATCTAGTTTTGGAACATCTCATCTAGACATAAGTACAAAAGCTAATAGATGCTAGGATTATATTTACAATCATGCATTCTACCTAGGTAGCCAACTTGGTTTGAGTCAAGAATAAAAATAGATAAATTAGGATTTGTGCTAAACTCAAGAATGTGAATTGATCATAAAAAAATACAACTATCCTTTTCCCTCTCTAGATAAGGTAATTCAAATGATTAGTGGTTCTGAGATGATGTCCATCTTAGATGTATGATCAGGTTATAATGAAGTGCTATTGTAATCAAGATACAATGAAAACTACCTTCACCACCAATTTGGGAACTTTTACATATAAAAGGATTTTTGCCTAATCAATATAGAAGCAACCTTCTAATGAGTGATGGACATTGCATTTTTGGGACTCATTGGAAAATGTATCATGATTTATATGCATGTGGAGAGTATTCACATCAAACAAGTGTAGAAGATATGTAGTATCACTGAATACAAATAATATTATCTTAAGATTCACTAAAGGGAATCTATTAGGCCATGCCATCACTAAGGATGGGATCTCGATTGACCCTAAATGAATCTAGTCCATTTACAAGATGATACTTCCTAATAATAAGAAAGAGTGGAATAATTTATTCATTAAGATAACAATTTTAAGGAAATTAATTTATACTTTTATAGATATTTTCAATCTGTTGAGTGTCATGTTAAAGCCAGAAGCCATGATATAATGGACAATAAAAGATGAGAAATCTCTCTAAGACATCAAAACTAGCATTACTCAATATCCAATTCTAATCAGCCCAAACTTCACTAAATACATATCCCTTTATTCATTTACCTCAAAGCATACTATAGAAATTGTACTCATACAAAAGGTGAATAATGAACAACTAATGTACTTGACCAGTACCAATCTAAAACATATAGAGTTGAAGTACTCAATGATAAACACAATTATATATGCAGTTGTCAAATCTATGAAAAAAATTAGGCATTATATTCTGAGAAATAATATGTACACCATATTTATATACCCAACTATCCACCTCATACTCAACCAAAATGAATTGGTAGAAAGAAGAGGTAAGTGGATGGAAAAATTACATGAGTTTGATCTTAAAATCAGACCAACCAAGATAGTTAGAGGTGAAGGAATCATCCAATTCATGATTAATATTGATACATGCATTTGTATTAAGAATATCAATGAGATCAAATAGTAGGTGGTAAATGGTATGCTCAAGTCATCCACTACTTAGTCATAGGTACATATCCTCCTCAGTTGTCTAGAGAGTAAATACAAGCCCTTAGGTTCAAATCATCCTATTATATGATAAAGAAAGGTGTCCTATACCATAAGAACTATGATGGAATTTACTTGAGGTGTATTTTATAATAAGAATATATAGACATCCTAGAGAATATACATCAGAATATAGGTAGTGAACATCCCTCAATCCATGCAACAACTCATAAAATATTGTAAATAAGATACTACTAGCCTACAATATTAAAATATTTTGATAATAATGTGAAGACCTATCATGAATACAATCATTTGGTAAAAGATAAGTGAATGTTGGCATGTATCTAACACTGATAATTAAAGGATTTCATTTTACTCGATGGGGTGTTGACTTCATTGGGGTGGTAAGCCTAGACTCTTCATCAAGGCACCAATTTATCCTAACAACCACTAATAATTGCACTAAGTGGACATAAATTATGAGCACAAAGAATTTCAAAGAACGAAAATTCATTAAATTTTTTAAAAAAATATAGTGACCATGTTTGAAACTCTATTTTTTTAGTTTTTGATAATGGTATTTTTTTTCAATCTACTAAATTTATAGAATGGGCTTAATTACAATCAATTTCTCTTCAAATTACTATCCACTAGGGATAAAAGTGGTTGAATATACTTATAAGAATCTAATGGATGTTATCAAGAATTCAACACAAGATAAACCAAGAAAATGACATCTATTATCAGAACATGCACTATGGGTAGACTTAACTAGGCACAAACAAGCTCTCAAGGCTTCACCTATTATACTTGTGTATGGGTGGAAACCAGTCTTCCCCATTACTCCTAAAATCACAATGTACCATTTTATGTAAGAATACATGGGGGAAGATGAAATAATCCATTTTAGACATCTTGAAATAACCCAAATGGAAGATACAATAATTGAAGCATTAGATAGCATCAACAAATACCAAGCCATTGTAGAGGGGTATTTTTGCAAGAGATTCACAATTAAAGCCTTCATGATTTCATACCCAATGCTTCTATGGGATACGACACATGAGAATAAAGCATAAAATGATTAGTTAATTTATTTATAAATTGGACTGTATCAAATATATAAGATACTAGGTAACAATTCCTTCCTTTTAAATGACCTCCAAGGTAATAACCTTATTTTTTCTAGTTAATAGACATTTTTTGAAACATTATTTCATGCTTGATCCAATTGGAAATGCTTTTTAATGACATTAAGTGGAGATGTAGATGCAGAAGTAGAATAGATTTCATGCTTTATTAAGAAAAATTCTTACTTTACAAAATATAATTATCATTTTCTAAGATAATCTTTCTTATTTTCTTAGTTTGGTGTTTCTAACTTCCTACATTTTCTTTGAGTATATTAGTATTTATGATTTATTGATTATTTTTAAAAATTTGTATAATGAAATAACTTATTTCGTATACATGAGTTGTAAAAGAATTACCAAAATAAGGGGATAATACAAAAGTAAATATAATTGGTATTCACAAGGATTGTTTTGGCAGTGCTTGAGTTTCTAGGATTAAGTGTATGTGTTATGACTAAATTAGTTTTGTTTGAAATGAGTGTGTTTTTTATACCATTGGTAATTACTGTGATACACTCATGTAAATTTTAAAATGAATTTCCATTTGAAAATGTTAACTTCACTATTACATGTTAAAACATGGATGAGAGGTAATAAACCTAGAAATGGATGGATACATACTAGTGAATGCATATTGAGTAAAATAATACTTATTATAAATCATCATACAAAATTATAGAAGATGTGTGATGCACATAATCTCTAATAGGTCTATGAATGCTTGTGTGGTAATAGATCAAGGCTTAGAGTGGAAATAGAGGTATCTCTATCAGGGTTATGGATGCTTGGATGGTAGTATAACAATGCCTATGCGTCCCTTACTATTTGGTTATAAAATATAAATTCAAAATGAAACCTACAATTTCTATCTAGAACTTCGTCAAAACTATCATAAAAATTGAAAAATAAATTTCACAAAAACATAAAAGATCCATGGAGTGAAAAGGGTTAGTGTGTTTCATGGTGAAATAGTTTCTTAGTGGCTCGTTTACTTATTATTTTATTGTTAGAGTTGACTTATGATTATGATGAATCAATAATATTATAGGTTCTTATATAATGAAGAGTATTTCCTCACTAAGTGAGCATTTATTGTGACATAACACATAGGCACCCTATTTTTCATAGAAGTGGGGACCCATTATTGATTAAATACCAATATTTAGGGTTTTACAGGGCTTAAATATCCATCATGTTGGTTCTAACATAAAAAATTCTAAGGTTGTCCTCAATGTCTAAAGTTCTAGAATTTTAATTATGAAAATTAAATCTTGAACATTTGATTTGATTCATTTTAAACATTGAGTTTTCATAATTATTCTTGAAAATTGACTTTTTGATTTTTATTGAATAATATAAATAATATTTCACATCCTAGTGTCTCTTTGATTTTTATGCATTTATAGGAATATTAACAAAGAATTTTAAATTATTAACATCTTTAACCTACCTTAATTATGTAAGATGTGGACAAGTGGCAAGATTGCATTACCTAGAGCCATTCAACATTCACAAAATATTCTAAGTATTCTAAAGTTTTCAAGCTCTGAGACCTTGATAGATGGCACTACCACATTACTCAAACATACCATAGTTTGACAAACATGTTTTAATTTATCTACATTGGGGACATCATAGGATATCCATGTGGAAAAACCATGTTACCTAGAACCATGGAAATTTTATGAAAAGTTAATAGTATAATGGATTTTAGTCTTCAAGTTCCCACAATTATAAGGGCTTGACCACTGACATAATTTTATGAATACATGAAAGGTTAAAGTAAATTCTAGTGGCCCCAAGGCCTTGCATTCTATGGAGTCAAGCTTCTAAGCTCTAAGGGTTTGATGGTTAGCATAATTTCATTAATCTAGAGCTCTAAATAAGAAATTTCAAGTAATATCCTAATGGTCCCATGTATTCAAGTCTCAAATCTCCACAATATTTTAGATCATGCCATGCATCAACATCACATTACTTGGAGCATTCCCAGGGACCTACATAGTTCAAAGGTTGAAAACATTATGGCCCCAAGTCTCTGAATTATTATAGCCTTAAGAGAATTCCACATGGCTCAATCTCATTACCCCATAATCCCAAAATATATAAAGCATGATAATAAATTCTAAAGACCCAAGTAAGAGAGAATTAGACATGTGTCATGATCTAAGAGATGGATGGAAAAAATATAAATAAATGTGTTTGACATCAAATCAAAATCCAGTAAGTGATAAATTGACACACACACACACACACACACACACACACACACACACACACAAGAAAGTGACTAAACATAAAAATTTGACAAAACAATTTCACACTTTAGTTGAGACATATTGAGTAAAACAAGATTTTTTATACATACACCTATCCAATGGTGGTTCCCAATCTTTCTTCTATCTATGTTGAAAAAAATAATAAATCAAAATTATAGAAGATAGGTGATGCAAGTAATATCTATCAGGGATATAGATGCCTTTATGGTGATGGAACAAGGCTTATAGTAGAATTAGAATTATCTCTGTCAATGTTATGGATGATTAGATGGTAGCATATCAATGCCTAGGCTTCCCTCACTATTTGGTTATAAAATCTAAAGTCAAAAAAAACCTATAGTGTTTATCCAGGACTTTGTCAAAACTATCATTAGCAAAGGGAAAATAAATCTCAAAAAATCACACACACATATCCATGGATTAAAAAGGTTTAGGATGTTGCATGGTGAAGTATGAGTCTTTTTTAGGGACTATGTTAACTTCTTTTTCTTGGTAGATATGAATTCCTATTATAATGCATTACTAGTATTCTGGGTTGTCAAATACTCAAGAGTATTTCCCCACTAAGGCAACATTTTTTGTGTTGTAACACACACACACACACACACACACACACACACACACACACACACACACACACACACACACACACACACACACACACACACACACACACACACACACACACACACACACACACACACACACACACACACACACACACACACACACACACACACACACACACACACACACACACACACACCCACACCCACACCCACACCCACACACACACACACACACACACCCTATTTTATTAATATAAATGTGGACCCAATATCATTTAAATACACTTATTCATAGTTTATAGGCCTTAGATATCCATGACATTGGTTATAGTATACATAATTTTAAGGTTGTCCTAAAATTCTAATTTTGTAGAATTTGAATTATGAAAACTAAATTTTGGACATTTATTTTGATTCATTTTGAAAATATAATTCTCATAATTATTCTTAAAAATTGACTTTATGATTTTTATGTAATAATATAACTAATGTGCCATGTCCTAGTGTATCTTTGATTTTTGTATGTTCACAAAACTTTTGATAAGTAGTTGAAAAGTATTCACATCTAGGTCCTACCTTGATTATCTAAGATCTAAACAAGTGGTAGGATTACATTACCTAAAAACCTTTAGATTTCACATAATATTCTAAGTGTTCCAAATATTTGGAGCTCCAAGACCCTAAGATATTTCACTACCACATTACTCAGACCATACCATAGTTTGATAAAAAAAAATTGTACTTTATTGACATCTAGGTCACCATAGGACATCCATGTGGTATAACCACATTAACTAGAACCATGCTAGTTCCAATAAAAGTTAGTATAATGGCCTCGAGTCTTCAAGTTCTCATAATTATATGAGATTGACCACTAACACAATTTCATGAAAATAAAACATGAAAGTTTAAAACAAAGTCTAATGGCCCCATGGCCCTACAGTATATTGACCCCAAGGTTCTAAGCTCAGAGGATTTGATGGTTGGCACAATATCATTAACCAAGGTGTTCTAATGGTCCCATGGCTCTGAGTCTCCAAAAATTGATTGTCTCTTAGCTCATTTCATGTTTCCACATCCCATTACTTGGAACCTTTCTAAGGACTTACATGGTTTAAAGGTTTAAAACATTTCTACCCTAAGTCTCTACATTATTACAACCCCAAGAGAACTTCATGTGGCTAAATATCATTAGCTGATAGTCCTGAAACAAATAAAATAAGATCATAAAATATAAAGAATCAAGCAATAGAGAAGCAGACATATCTCATGATTTAGGAGATGCATGGATGAAATATGAATAAATTGGTTTGATATCAAAGCAAAATCTAGTAAGTGATAAATTGACACCTATTTTGAAGAAATTAACTAGACATACAAAATCAGCCAAAATTTTCATTTTATAGTCAAAATAACCTACCAAAACTCATTTTAGAATTTAAACCCAAACATAGAAATACAAATTAATTACTTGATTTGAAGTTGTAGGAATTATGCATTCAATGAGTAGGATTTGACAATATATTTGAAGCCCAAGAAAAATTAATTAAATTCACCATTAATCAAACACTTTCAATTGTGGGATTTCAAGCAACCAAAACCCATAGAATTTTTTAGTGAACCTAAATGAACATCCAGACATTATACAAAGGAATTACAAATTTCAAATCACTAAAATGAATTCCCTTATACCACCACACATTTAGTCTCTTTTTGCATAATCCATTATTGAAAACACTAAATACACAGATACTATATTCGATAAAGTACCTTATATTTTAAGTTTCCTTATTACTTAACCCTTTTGAATGTAGTGTAATCTATAACACCAAACTCCTTGTAGGATAAACAATCCCAAGAGAAAAAAGAATACATTTATTACGTATTTCCAATCAAGAATAAGGGACTCCATTAAGTGGTGGTGAAACCAGAGGTGATGCCCTACATCATTTTTCTTCTTTATTTATTTTTTAATGGTACTCATTTTATGGATTATGTACATCTCCTATAATGGAAATATATAATTGCATATATATTGAAAAGGGACTTTAAGATATAAATTAGGTTCCCAGTGACCAAGTTAGCCTATAATAATGTCTCATCCAATTTTTCACTCAAGTATACCACTTTAGATAGTAAATTGAAACACTCATTAGTGAAAGTGTAGAGACTAAACCACAAGGGAGGCATTTCCTCAGACATCATCATTAAATTTAGACCTAGTATTAGAATAGTCATTGCCCTTTTGAATAGATTGTATGGTTTTACTATAATTACTTATATATAGGTTGAATGGGTCCCATTACTAGACATTATCCTCATTTCTCACAAATGTTTGGCCTTAGGAGAGATAATTAGTGTCAGAGTAAAGGCATAGAATTTTCAAGCATGAATAAAGGCCTAAATACAAATGTTTTTACATGATGTCATATCAATTAGATGGAGTGCTTGGGATAGTACATAGAGCCCATGGAAAACTATTATAGGCATTTTCAGAGTATGTAGATTATATAATATGTTAGTATTATTCATTTATGTTTGTTTATAGATACAAGAATGAGATTACAAATATTTGTGATAAATTTATCCTTAAGTTTACCAACCCTTCATGGGACTCAAAGGCCCAAAATATCTATGAATTTAAAAATAAGTATAGCTAAAATAGTCAATTATTGTTACTATCCAAACTTTAGCATAATCAAAATTAAAGGGATAAGGGCATCCCATCTATTTTTAAAATACCATGTTATAGACAATCTTATATAATAAGAGGTAGCACATCAAATATTCCATAATATAGATGATAACATGGGCTTAAACATCAACATTATTACTATAATACTCATCTAAGCATTCATTTTCCATAGTTTGTAGTGATGGCACACTTCAACTAGAACTAAGGTAAAATGAGGATAGAGCCTAAGACAATGTAGAAGAGGAAGTAAAATTATAAAAGGCTAAATCTATGAGGCTAGGAAGCTTATAGGAAGAACTTCTAGTTGAGGTATTAGATCAGTAGATCCTCACTAAAGAAGAAAGGAAAAATATCAAAAATGTAGTTTCTTATCTTGTTTCTTCTATTTCTATTGTAAATACTCAAGATACATATTTTACTCTAGCCATTTTAGGGCCACCATTTTTTTAGTTCAGGGGATTCTTCTACTTTTTCAACATCCACACAAATAAATATTCCAAAGAAAAGAGTCTATTTTGAGAATTTGGTTTCAATTTATATTTTTAATCCTAATGGGATTACAACTCTTCAAAAATATCCATCTTGATTAGAGTTACCATTTTCATATTCTACTCCTATATAATTAGTCACAGTGAGATTTTTGAAAAACCCAAGCTTGATGTAGTATCTGTCTAAATTCACTCATGATAGAGAAATATGAACATGGAAAAAAATTACTTATCCAACCCACAATTACCTATTCATATAAGTGATTTATTATATCCTCCAATAATAACTACACCTCAATGATCACTCTGCCCTATACCTATAAAGACACAAGTAAACTATAACAATAAGGGATACTTTTTTTTACCTAATGGGTTAAA
>JARHVA010011241.1:0-78177 GCA_037957365.1 Torreya grandis | reverse complement strand
GAGATGCATATTATTATTCACTATGTGAATAATAGTCATCATTATTTCATGCATTATCATCATTGTAATATTGTTCATAATTACTCTCAATTTTAAAATTCATTTGCATGTTCACTATCATACTCATTATCATTTTTAGTGTAACTAGGGAGAGGTATAAGAGAAGAATTTAATTCTTTTCTAATATGCAATAAAGTATCATTTGAAATTGGAATATCATGTGCATCTATGTTATCCATAGATGTAGTACATGCATTATTTTAATGAGAAGTAAGAGAAAGATATTTATCATTTAGATCTTCTTTGGACATAGTAGAGTTAAGAACATGAGATGTATGATTTGAAATATGTATTGGCAATTTTATTTTATTGCATTTATATTGATGTAATTTGAACATTTAAGGATGAGAGAGAGAGAGAGAGAGAGAGAGAGAGAGAGAGAGAGAGAGAGAGAGAGAGAGAGAGAGAGAGAGAGAGAGAGAGAGAGAGAGAGAGAGAGAGAGAGAGAGAGAGCAGAGAGAGAGAGAGAAGGTTTACCTGGAAGAAAATTATCACCAACTAGAGATTCACTTGGAAGTACATGACTAATTTGTTCATTTGTTGAACTATGTATTGGCAATTTTATTTTATTGCATTTATATCATATTATCACCAACTAGAGATTCAATTGGAAGTACATGACTAATTTGTTCATTTGGTACATTGTGTAGAGGAGAATGAGGTGAGAAGTATCTTTCCCATTTATCAAAATTATTTTCTTTAGAAGAAGGAATAAAAGAGACATGTTTGAGAAAAGAAGATTCGTCTATTTGTGCTTCATTATCACTTTCATGTATATCACGATATTCCTCATTACAACAAATAGTAATTATCTTCATTGTAAATGAAATCATTTTCCAAATTTTTAGCTAATGTGCAATTTTGTAAATTTGTCCATTTATTGTCATAATTATGAGAGAAATTTAGAAATTGATCTATGAGATGAGAGGGAAGAAGTGCGTTAGTGGCCATTTTATTTCTTTCACCAAAGAGAATATTGAAAAGTACTATTAAGTAAATAAATGCAAAAAATAATTAACATAGAGATTTTGAAAATATTTTTGACACCAAACAATTTGCAAAAAATTCAAAATATTTTTCTAAAATTTGTGAGGAAAACTTGGGGTTGAGGACCTAGTTTGGAAATCTAGGGTTTTTAACTAGGGTTTTAATTTTTTTGAAAATTATGCCAATAATTTAAATTTGAAAAATAATTTTGAATAGAATAAATGCATAAAAATTAATACAAAAAATAGAGAGTTGAAATTAAATTTTTGCACAAGAAAAGTACTAATATTTAAATATTGAAATTGTTTTTGACAATTAAACAGTTTACAAAAATTCCAAAATATTTTTCTAAATTTTGCATGGAAGGAAGGCTTGGGGTTTGAGGACCTAGTTTGGAAATCTAGGGTTTTAGAATTTTTAAAAATTATGCCAATAATTTAAATTCTAAAAATAGTTTTGAAAAATATTAAATGCATAGAAATTTATACAAAAATCAGAAATTTGAAATTAAATTTGTGCACAAAATGTGAAGAAAAATACCTAAGGGTACTTAGTGTTTTAAATTTATTCAAAGTAAGTCAGGTTCACGAAATGTTTTATTATTTTTGGGAAACTAGTGTTTAGTTCCTAAATAATAAGGGGTATAGAATAAGGGAAAAATATAGGTTAATAGGGTAAAGCATAGATTTTTATCAAGTAATTTATATGAGGAAGAGAAATAAACATATATAAAAATAGGTTGAAATAGATGATTTAAGAGCTAGAAATTGAGATTCAAGATTGGAACACTATCTAGAATATAGATTTGGCCTTCATTCTATGTCTGGATAGGAGAATTTAAAGTATATAGGAGTGGAACCAGTGCTATAGTCCACCTCTACCACTATTTCCTTGAGGATCTAAAATTTTTAGGTTTTGTTTACCAAGTCTGTATGAGTGATCTAGAACCCCTACTATCCTGATCGATGCCTATATTAACCCTCAAGATAGGGTCTTAGATCAAATATAGTTATCCCTTAGGGAAGATGAATAATCAACACACTTGGTAGATACAAGAATGACTTTCACCTAGGCCCTTCCTTGATCAAGCATGTAAGTCTATGTGTGATACAGAATGCTGAGCTATATTATTAACTAATTTTTATTATGTAATGTGCTAAAGTAATAAGTGATAGATATAAAATTCCTTTTGTCTTAATTTATATAAGATACTCTTTATTTCAAATGTGGGAGATATAATTGCATTTGGATGACATTAGAAAACTTAAGGATGAAGCTAAGAAAGGGGCTAGGACCTATTAAGCAAAGGAAATTGATCATTGAAGCTCAAAATGACCTTGAACAATAGTGTTAGAAATGGAAACTAGTGGTATTGATATTGTAGTCCAACCCCAATACTCTTATCCTACATATTTGGGAACTAGGGGGATGGAAAGAGGATGGAAAACTTGACCTAACTGAGGTGGAATGACTATATTAAAGGCTCAATATAATCAAGAATAGGCAAAAAGGTGACTCAAGCATATAACAAGATCCAAATGCATAAAATGAAAGATATGGCTAAATTTGAACAAATCTCATATTCTCCATTCAGAGTCTCCTATGAAAGGACTATGAAAAGACATGATATATGTGGTTGCTTAACCAATTTAGGGTGTATATAATATCAATGAAACTATAAGTAATTGAATTAATTCTAGGAATGAGACAATGAGAAAAATGTATGTAAAAAGGTACCAAATGGTTACTACTAAATCAATTAATGATAAGGAACTTCAAATATTGAATCATTCTTAAAATAGATATATGTGTCAGATCTAGGTTATACACAATAAAAGAAAGTCTTTAAAAATGAAAAAGTAGTGTGTTATGTCACCAAATTATATTAGATGAAACAATGAACCTATCCATTGAAATGCTAAGGTCACACTCAAATAAAAAATCATAAAGACACCAAAACAACTCAACAAATTCAATGTGAAGTGTTATATGAGTGAGGAAAGGGAAATATATGAAAATAATGTAATACAAAGTGAAATAAAACTTTCAATCCATAAATAATAAGATATCTTTGTAAATTTAGCTTTAGTTGTTTACCTAAGAGTAGATTCATCTATGTCACCACATAGAATAATGAGAATGGATCTATCCCAACTTCTAATACCATTTTCTAGCTCATAATAGGAATAAATGGGAACTAGGTTGGAATAGTGGTAGATAAGATACCATGACATAGATCCCTTTGATTTCTTTAATTCGGCAGAAGTTAATTTATTTTCCAAAGATCATTCCAAATATTCATAACTAGGAGCCTTATCCAATTAAAATTGGATATGAGGATGTTATGTAAAATGAATTATCAAGCTCCTAACTTTTGGTAAATTAGATGAAGTGATGATGACTTTCCTAGGCTAGTAAAATGAAGGTGAAAGACATTTGTCAAATTTTATTACCATTCATATTGATAAAAGAATAGTTGAGTAGGTATCATGACTCCTAACAATATTCAAATAAATGACACATCATAATACCAATATCCTTCCAATCCATTCAAACACTAGAGAGAAATACTTGTGAGCATCCAAAAGGATCCCAGTTGATTCAATAGATGATGTCATAGTGCAAGTGATCTTAGAATGCATCACCAAGAGATTCTAAAAAATAAAAAAAATGAATTTTAAACAATAAAAGGGGTCATCCATTTTGAATATTTCATGATAAGGCTTGAGGAGGACTTCAACTGTCCTAAGTTCCTAATAACCAAGCTAATCAGTAATATTAAAATGTTCATCACTAATACATCACATACCTTAAATTATGATTTTATGGTATTATTACTTTGTTTCACCTAAATGAAGTCCCCTAATGGCCCCATCACACGTAATGTATATTTTTGGCTTGCTACCGTCTTTTCAAATATTTCATGGAAAATAATAGGGAAATAATATAAACAACATTACTATTTAAATAAGTGGTGGGTACAAATCTAGGGCCTCATTGCTTCACACCCTCAGGTACTTATAGATGTATTGTAATATTTGGGACCAATCATAGTGGTCATGAAATTCATAATGGGATTTAGATATGAATCCATGATCTATACAAGGAAATAATCATACCACTACAATTTTTCATCAATAGGTTAGATGCGTAAGTGGAAGTCTTGAGATAAAAATCCCTAGTTTTAAGGATGATATAACCACTATAATCCATGCCTCAGGGCACAAAGTAACCATTACCATAAAAACAATGAGAAGTGAAATCACAACAATAGGAATAACTTGAACCATCTAATTAATCATCAAAATCAACCATAAGAAATAGAAAACATCTAGTTCACAGAACATCATTACCACCTAAGAACTAGGCTCACAACGTAAACCAAATTATTACTAACAAGTACATGCCAAATATCATCACCTTATATGACTAAAAAAACTTTGGAGTTGCTAAACATGAACTACACAACTCCATTATGGAGGACATAGTTGAATACATCTATGAGGAGGAAGAAGAGGAGAAGGAATTATTAGTTTGTAAGGTCATGCACACCTACCAATTGTGTAATAATGTTCCATCTATGTATTGGTTCAAATACCTACACCTCCCAAGTCCACTATTCTGGAAATAATCATTGAAGAGGATGAAAGAAAAAATGTGGTCAATTTTATAGGAAGGTGTATTATGAATAGAACCATCAATGGTAGTGATGCCAAAACCACAAACATATGCACAATAATTGGGGATGGAGTAAGTAACAACACAAAAAGAGAGTCCCCAATAAACATTAATTTTTATAACACATACACACTCAAATTTAAAGACAGCCTTTACAGTAAAAAAAACATTAGTTATTTTTCACCATGCATGATGTTTTAAAGGGAGAATCTAAATAAGAGCAAGGAGTTAAATAATAGCCTATTGCATAGACCCATACATATAAATAAAAAAATAAAACTATGGTCCTACATACTCATGAGAATACATCATTAAGTAAGTGCAAAATGGTTGTTTCTTCACCTTTTCCTTACCCACAACATTCCCCACTTCATGGTCTACCCTCTTCACCTAATTTTCCATTGTTTTCCCCATATAGCCCCACTTCACTCATGATAACCCATGTAGTTCATCCTGAGACAACCACTGCACAAAATTAAACTACATAAGAGAAATCCATAAAGAAAACAAAAATGGAGCATAAACAACCATAAGTGTATATAATAGAGAAACAAGCATATGAAACAACAAAAAAATAACAATAAGATTTAATACCAAAGGAATCAAAGGAAAGTTTTGATCTTGAGAAGACCCAAAAAGAGGAGGAAGAGAAAAAGAATAAATAAGAAGAGGAGTAGTAGAAAAATGAAGACATAGAAAAATAAAAAATAAGAAGTTGTGAAGAAGAAGGAATATGAAGCACAAGAGGTGCAAATAAAATGGTAGAGGCCAAGCTAGTAGCCAAGGATGATGAGAATAAATAAAATAAAAATCTATAATAAGAAGAATAGAATCATAAATTTGAGGTCGATACAAAAACTAAGGAAGATGAGGCAAAAATTAGAGTTGAGGAGTTCCAAACAAAGACATAATAATAAAAAATAGTGAGGGATGCTATATAACAAGGAAAGCAAGTGGAAAATTATAAAACATAAAAAAAATCACAAATGCATGAATAGACATATACCAAATCATGAGAGGATAAATAAATGAAGAAGAAAATGGAAGTCATAATAGAATCATAGAAACTTGTCAAAAAAGAGTTAGTTACATAAAATATAGAGGAAAAAAATAATTTATTCCTGAAGTACAATAACTTTATAACATATAATAAATATCAATATCATCCTAAGGAATGGTATAATAAGAGGCATGACATGAAAAACCACATAGAACTAGTCAATGGTTATGGGACATCCAAGCCCCACCACTATGAAAAATAACATTTACACTTCTTTTCGTATAAATATGACACTAGCTAACACTGACCAAATTTTTTATGGCATCACTTTATTTTTACACAAGTCAAGAGGTATCACTTGATGTGAACCAAATTTAATTGGAAATGTAGATTATGAAAGTTACTGCATTTCAAAAGTAAAATACAAAAAAGTTAACTAAAATGGATTAGGATAACCTCTAGTTGAGGGAATAAAATGTAGAGCTGCATGAACACTTATTAAAGGCTCACAAATTCATCGATGATATTTTCTCAGCATTGATGGTACAAGTATTAGGTGATTAAGTGATGTTGGAATAAAAAAAACTCAAATCTTTACTTTCGTGACTCATAAAATATTGGGTTGTGCAGAAATTACAACAAATTTCAATGTAAGGTTAGCACTTGAAGGCTAAAATCAAAATATTATTTTAACTCCTCGAATAATAAAACCAAATTTATGACACTATTGCAAAACAAACCACACAAATTTCTCCCAAAATGTTCAATAGGAAATAATATTTGTATGCCACTTTGAATGAAGTGAATCTAGATTTATCCAAGGCAGATAAAGGTAAAGCAGTTATGGAGGATCAAATGATCACACTAGATAAGATGTATATTTTAATAAATAAGTTTCTTTCCTAAAGAGATATTGTTATGTAAAATATGAATACGTGTAAAAATGAGATGATCCACAACATGCTCGATGGTGTGTAGACATAACAGTCAACAGATAAGATGGAGAACATGTTGCAAGACATTAAAAATATAGTGTCTCAACAAAGTGATATCATTACTATCATATAGGATGAAGACATCTAGATTATTATTTATATACAAGATCCTTACACAAATTGATTAATATGGTGTGAGACAATCTAGTTGATTGGAGGTAGTTAAAATAACATTTATTGCATATAGGTAGCTCCATTACAATGATAATTGATGATCCCAAATTCATCCCACCAAGTCAACTTGAAAAAAAGATACAAACAAAGAAAGTGTTAAAAATAACTCAACTATCACTTCAATTACAAAAAATTTCTATAGATGCTAATTATGTAATTTTATCATCATCAATAATGACTTCAATAACACCATATTAATCAACATCACCATCCTTGGGAATGACTCCATGTTAACACTTTATTCATTGCTTAAATCAACTCCATATACATAGGTAATGCTTCCACCATATTAGTAGGTGTTGGGTCCTTAAATTTTTAATTTTTAGGATATATAAGTGGGGAAGGTCATAAGCTTTAGAAGAAGGGCCATGCAGGTTGAAACTTTTTAAAGAGTGGCCTTGTAGTTATGCCAATATATTTGAAAACCTTAAAAGGGAGGTAGACTAGTACACTACTTAGTTGAAAACCTAAAAGGGAAGCTAAGTGGTACACAAGAGGTGAAAATTGGTAAACAAAACTTTGAGTCATAACTAAATGCATTGATTTTGGACCAACCCTCATTATAGTGTAGGTAACTCTACTAACTCTAGAATTAAGGACACTTCATGTGACTTTATCTTAAGATGAGAGAACTTTTTAAGTTTAGGAAAGTTTTGGTAGTATACTTATAAGTACAAAATCATAGAGTATGTATGGATGATAAGTGTAAAATGTGTAGTACTTTGTATAATGTATAAAATTTTATGTATATTTAACACATGATTTTTTTATCAAAATTCTGCAAGAAGACGAAAATTCTACTTTGGGAGAGAATGGAAAGGTTAGGAGTGTGAAACATCAGAGCCTTATTGATCTTTAAATATTTTAAATTTTTAAAAGAAAATATTTATGCTTATGAGTTAATAGATGTCATTTGATGGTTTTATTGAAATTTTTTTGAGCATTATTCTATGCATACAAATTTATCTATTTTGTTTGAATCTACATGCTAAATATAAATGGAAGTGTTTTTTCTATTCATATAACCCATATTTTGATGAAGTTTCACTAAAAATGAATGAAAAATACGAATTTTCTTTCCATATCCTTGCATATTTACATATGTATCTAAAAATGGCATAATAACATCCTTAACATTTTATGATGGGATTTTCTAGGAACCTCTGATAACAATATGAAAACATGGACCTAATCTTGTTGATTAAAGTCTATATTAATAAAAGAGGAATCAACCACATCACTTGGTGTTATAAACATTTCATTCTCTTTAAGAATTAAATATTTTTTATAAGAGATGATATGATTGAACCTTATTTAAGTTCTATAGGCTTGGATTGTTATAAAGTTATACTCAAAGTAATATAATGTTTAGGGATCTTGAAGTATCTATTTTAAAAAAAATTTAATTCTTGGTTTAGATATAATATATCTCTTAAGTTTTGTAAAGTAGGTTGGGAGACCTCCATAGTCAAAACCCTCAATCCTAGTTCATAATTCCAATTCCAAAATCATTTACCCTTATATATATATATATATATATTTAAGGAATTAACCCACCAATCATTATTACCTTATTCTACAAGTCATATTCATGTTTTACAAATATATATATATATATATATATATATATATATATATATATATATATATATATATATATATATATATATATATATATATATATATATATATATATATTTGTAAAACATGAATATGACTTGTAGAATAAGGTAATAATGATTGGTGGGTTAATTCCTTAATTTACTATTAAATATGTTCCTTTTATTATAAATTGAATACATATTGAATAAGGCATAATATTAAATCTATTGAAAATGTTAGCATATTAAAATCTATTGATTATCATTAATAGATACCATATCTTATCCTGCTTAACAATTGAAGCAATGACAATTCTCTTGCATGATAGTGACATATTGCACTCAAATATTATTAAATGGTTAAGATACAATATTTATTGATTTATTAATTTTAAAATTACATGGTATAATTTAATAAATTATTAACCTAATTATAATTTTATACATATATTTTTTTATTTACATAAGTTAATGAAACATGTTCATAAGTAAAGGAGAAAATTAAAGATATGGGATAAGTTAATTATTTTTATAATTCAATAACTATTGTTGCAAAAATGTCTTGTTAGTTCTTGGTTTATTACAACCAGGCACAAGCATGAGATATTCCCTTTAAACTCAACATTTAATCACTCAGCTTTATCGACATCAATCCACATAAAGCACAAGCCTTATGCACTCACTAGAAGCATAATTGAAAAGGAATCAGGACACACATTGGGATAGTTGTGCCATAGTGTGAGGCTTAAATTAGGGGACTTTGTAATTTAAATAAAAACTTAAGGTAGATCTAAGGGTGCAAGCCTTTCATGGATTAAGCCTAATGTCATATAGGTGCTTAAGAGGTCACAAGGCTACTTTTAATCATATTAAATAAATGTAAATTACACAAGTATTGGGTTACTGGTGTAGAACTATACTCATCCATCATACTAAATAATGGTGATCTCCTGGAAGTTTAAAAGGATTCCATTAAAATAACAAGATAAGCAAAACATATGAACACACACCCTAATTTGAACATCAATTCACAAAGTTGATTCAAAGGTATAACATTAAAAATATATGCATTCTATTAGAAATATAAAGAAACATGAAAACCAAACATAGTTTATGTAAATGCACAACACTTGTCAATTGATCAAAGTTTATAATAGAGTTTATATCCATACCATAATATTAACAACCTATAGGCTCATAGATAAGCTTGGGAACATACAAATAAACAAAACAACCTTCATACTATTTATAAAGCCTTAATGGTAGTTGAAACAATGCATGCAAAGAATTTATTTCACCAAAGCTCCACTGAAGTTCATCTCTCTTTCTCTTCTAGCTCAAGCTCCTTAAATAAACCTTTAGGAGCATCTTATCCAGGGTGAAAGGTACACACTGAATTCCCAATTGGAACTTGGTCATCATAACCATTTCCTCTATGAGTCTATGAGTTCCATGTTACAACTTCCACATCTCTTTAAATAATTGAATATGCCCTAAAAATTTAGGGTATAGTTAGTCACCTACCAAATGGCACAAGATATGTGATGTAACCTACAATTGGATACAAAAATTCCAAAAGTGAATCACTTGATAAAATGATCCTCTCATGCCTAGATAGATGTCTTTTTAGCATGAATCCCACATTAAGGGGTTAGGGACCCAACATTACCCCATACAAGAACTTTAGTCTGCCCTTAGACTACGTTGTCAAATTCTTGAGAGCACAGAACTCAGGTGCATTCTCCTTGAGTTTTATACTAAAGTCTTCAAGTCCCTTAATGGCTAGTTTGATTTATTCTATAGCACTATCTATCTTAGAAGATGCAATAATGAGCACAAGTATATTTGTTTTCTCTACTTCTTTATATAAGTCATCAGCAGTAGCTTTTGCCTTTTCCAAACTTTTGTCTAAGATCTCTCCTTGCTCATAGGCCATATTATGTAGAGCATGGAAGAGTGCTTCCAAGGTCTATTCCTAATCCTTGATCTAGTTACTGAATGTTTTCACATTGCCCATGATTTACATCTGCATTGCTTTGGTTATCGAGTACACTTGAGCCATCAAATTCTCTTTTTCTTCCTTCACCTACTTTAGATGTGCATCTATTGCTAAGGATTTGTTGGAGAATCTTAAAAAAATGTTATCTAGTATTTCCATGCACTCTTTCAATTTTGTAAAGAGGTCTTTTACCTCTTGGATCTTATCATCTAGCTCTTTTTATAACACTGATTTAACTATTTTGGGAATATCGGTGTATTATTTCTAATTTAGTTAAGGGTCTAGAGTAATAAAATAAAAAAATAAATATGTGATAATTATGCTACTGATTTATATATTTTGATTTTAATTTGAATATTTCTTAAAAAATTAATAAGGGAGAGAAAATAAGACTTAGTTAATAAATGATTGAGATGACTGTTGTAGGGTTTAAAATTCACTGTGTAAGAATATGACACTATTCTTAATTAGGATCTAGATTTCATTTTATGATTGGATAAGAGCACTGAAATAAGACACCCTAGGGTCTGACACTATAGTCTTATTCTACTATTATTGTCTAGGAGACCCTAGCTTTCTAGGTTTTGTTCACTATGTTTATGTGAGCCTTTTGTGAAATTTTGATTATTGAATGTTTGTAGAACTCCTTGTAGAGCTAATTTAGTCTTCAAAATTTAGTCTCCATTATACTTTGACAAAGTTTAGGAAAGAGGGGTGTTGGTGTGTGCAAGATGCACTGAACGTGTATCCACACCCCTTGTGTGGGCATGCTACCTACATACCAATACTCCGAAGAGGGATCAAGCCATATGTAATTATCCCACTTGATGTGCTTTGCAAAATAGTGTGTATGAAGATGAAAAATACTAAATTAGATGTGTGAAAGGTGGCTAGGGAATGGTGTAAGTATTTGAATAAGATTGTAGTAATATTGCCTTACTGTATGCAGAGAATAGGTAAGATTTCCTTAGTAGTCTTGCTTGGTTTGTGATATTTGCCAACCCTTTCTATATTAACTTTGAATGGGGTTTTATAGGGATCTGTTAGTCTTGGGTCAAATGTACTCATATTTGGCTGATAAGAATATGGATAAGAACCAGAAGGAACCAACCATTGGAGGTAAATATACACATGGATAAGAGCATCAAAAGTAGAAACTAGAGGGCTTGGTGAGATAGTCCAAGTTGGGTGCTATTATCCTAAGCTACCAAAACCAAGGAGAATAGAATCATCATGAAAGAGAAGTCTAACTGAGTTAGGATTAGGTTTGAAAGGCTATAGATGATTGGGAATTAGTGAAAAGATGCCTATGAGGGTCATGGAAGTAAGTAGGAGGGTCTTATGGGTTGGGTGTTACAAGCCACACTTAAGTTACCAATTTTTGTGTTTTATATGATTACATTTGCCCACCTTTATTATAGTGACACAACATAGAAAAATACTAGGATAAAGGAAAAAATAGAAAGCATACCTAAACTTACCTATAAGGGTGAAGCCCATGAAGCTATGTGATGTTGGGTGTGCATAGAGAGCATGCTATAAAGTGCAAATCTATAAGAGAAAATATAGAGTAGATCAGTTCTTACTAGATACACTATATCTTAAATAAGTACAAATTTTGGTAAGATAAAGAGGAAAAAAAAGGAATAAACACACCTCATCAGGTGTGCAAACTAGTATAAAACCTATTGTGATGCTGAGTGATGTTGAGTAATGCTAGATGAAGTTGTACAAGGAGTAATATCATGAATAGAGATGAGTGCTAATTCCCCATGAGTGGCTAAAGAATACAAAGGCTGGTAATATAACTCTATCATTACCCACTAAGTGAAGCTACATGATCCTATATGTGTTGATCAATGTTTAGACTATGTATCCAATCCCTCTAAATAGGAGGCTTAAGAATATAAAGGCTATCTAGTCTTTTAGATCTATCATTGCCGTATGATGCGAAGTTATAAAATGATACCAATATGAATGTGTGACATATGGGATGACTCTCATAGCCTATGAATGTAATATAATCTAACAATGTTGGTGTGGATAGCTAAATGTATGATGAAAACTAGGCCACTCTTGGCCACTCGAAAAGGTAGAGATTAAGCTTGTATGAAAGGCACTCTAAAACTAGTGCGCTAGGTTTATATGAAATCAACTTCAAAATGTGGAAGTTAAGCTTGTATGAAATCCACTCCAAAAAAATTTCAACCACCTGTTGATGGAATAAGGCACACAACCACTGAGAATTCCTAGGTAACACACTGAACTTGGAAAAAAAGAAAAAAAAGTGCAACACACATTGCCCCCAATCACTGGTGTTTGGAATATGGATTTTGATCTGGAAGTTATACCAACTATCATATCTAAATCTAAAAGTAAGAGCCATTATACCACTCATGATGCCACCTATATCAAGATTTTTTAAGTAAAAGTGTACTAAAAACTACTAACTCTAAACTGGTTTAAATGTGCAAAACTATAACTAAACCTACTTTCTACCTACTTTTAAAAAGTCTAATTTTTTGTTGTTTGGATAAGAGCATTGAAAGTGAACACTAGAGGGTCTGATCTTTTAGTCCAATCTTAGTGATGTTGTCTTAGGCTAAATATGGTAACTGTTCTAACATTTTTATTATCTGCCTAGTCTGCTTTATCTACTTTGATGTTTGGATTCTATTATAGGTGTTCTCAAATTTGCTTTTTTGACTATTGAGAGCTCTGATCTCTATGATAAAACCCCTATTTATTTGCCCCTCTTTTGAGGTTAGGAAAGAAGACCCTACAATGACTGACCTTAGAAAAAGATCCCTGTAAGTGTGTTATGTTGAAAAGATACATGATATAATAATGATAATTAATAAGATATCTCAAGATATATCATGGTTTATAATGAGAGATTATTAGATCAACATTGGTATGCCTATATAGATATAACAATGTAATATCATGTGCAATATACTAAATTGGAACTGTAAGTCTGGTTAATTTTTATTTGGCAAGGAGGGATGGAGCATGATATCCACCATGGAGTCCAAGAAAGCAAGATAATACATGATGTGGATCATGGCATTGTGAACAATCGATAAGCAATCAAGCAACAAGCATATAAGAGTGGCCAATGTGCCAAGAAAATAAGAGACATGGGCACATGTCACTCAAAATAGAAATAAAGCATACAAGGCATGTTCAAATTCCACATACACATACAATTAAAAAAATCAAGATTAGTGTGGAGGCCATTTTCACATAGAAGAGTAAAAGCAAAGTACATTGGAAAATGTCCCACGGCACATGCAAGAGACGAATTGGAATTGGGAAATGCAATCACATCTAGCTATGAAAAGTAAGAAAAGAAAGCATGTAAATGATGGAAAATACAATCACATCTAACTAATCAAATTAATAATGTGAAAGTATGCAAGACATGTTAGTACAAGACTAGGTATATACTACAAAATAAACAAGTGTTATATACTAGTGAGTGTTAATAGAGTAATCTATGTAAGATAGTAAATAATATACATAAAAATTATAACTAGAGTGTGTGGTGTAGGAATAACATAACTTGGATGGTGTATTCATGTAGAAGATGCCCCTAGGGGGAAGATATATCGATGTGTGTCTTGAATGTAGAAGTAGGATGCTGCCTCACTGGGTAGAGTGAAGCAATCAAGGATTTGGATGTCACTACACACACTCAAAAAAGATCAAGTGAAGCATGGTAATGTAGATAAATTGACAAATAATAACATAGAAAAAAAATGTAAGTCTAGCATAGTAGTATAAATATAAAGCATGGATAATGCATATAATCAAAATGTTTTTAGATTTTGAAATTTTGTATTGTTTTTTGGTATTTTTGATATAAGCTATGTACAATCAATCATGTGAAGGTTATGTATAAGAAATTTTAAAAGAATATATATACAAGTAAGGCTGAGAAGAAATGATACTAACCAATGCATCTCATGTATGACTCCCTATCATGGTGTCTTGTATCGAGAGGGATCGTGTGTGATTGTGAAACACAATGGAAGGGCTGAGACTATGGCCCTAAAAGCTATATATGCTGTAAATGATCTAAAATATCTAAATTGGAAATTGACTGTGGGGTCCCCCTATAAATATGAGAAGTAGATACAACTATAGGGATCTTAATGACACATTTGGTAGTAGGTGAATCTCTTTAAACATGTGCTCTATGTGTAGATGCATGAGACCTCAATTATACTGCCCTGGGTGTGAACACTATAGGTAAAAGTTGTCTAGAATTTTGAAAAAATGCTTTCTTTGAAAGAGACCTCTAAAGAAGTGTATAAACTCTCTATATTGGTGATGAAGGCCTAAACTATGTCTAAATTTTAATTGGAGGAATAAATAAAACTAGTGGATAAACTGAAACTAGTGGCTGAATTAAAACTGGTGACTACAAAGTAGAAGATGGATCTTATGTGGGGAGTGGTAACTCATATGGAACTCTACCAACTATGATAACCTGATTAGTGTAGAAGGTACTACTCAAAGTATCAAAATCCATGGTCGATCAAGTAACATATCAAAAACTCATGCATTGGGAATAATAGTAAATGGTGTAGCCACATGTGTTGGACCAACCTATAGAGGAAGTAAAATCTCACCCAATGAACTCTGTATGTGCCCACTGAATCCATTGATAACTATGTTTTTCAGGGTAATATCCTTCTCTAAATATCTCAAATGCTACAATGATGTCATAGTGGACATGTTTATGTTGGATCCATTGTCTATGAGAACAATATAAATAGAATGATTATGAATGTAAGCTCTAATAAAGAGTGCATTATAATTGGAATCATCCTTGACTATCTCTTGCTTTGAGAAGGAGATGGAAGGTCTAGCTAGAACTCTAGAATTGTATACACCAATCATGTTTCTCAAAGGATGTAACTCAATTGAAGGTGCCTTGTATGTATTTGGTGGGGGATGTGCATGGTATGCATGGTGAACATCTAATGTTTCCCCTCACTCTTATTTAGAATTCTATGAGAAAGGATCTAAGAATATTTTAAAATCTTTATCCTATGTTTTATTTGCCCATGGAGGCTCAATTAGAGTGCTAAGATCAATGACATTATCATCTATCAACTCTAGTATCTTGTGTCTCAAACTAATGCATCTATTTATTTTATGGCTTGGTGCCCCTTGAAACTCATGAAAAACATGCTGATCATATCCTCATTGAAGAGGCTTTGTTGGATCAACTTCATGAATAAGAGGGAGAGATATGATATTACATTCCAAAAGCTGCTATAAAACTCTAGCAGGAGGAACTGGTAGATTGGTAAAGGTTCACTGAGGAGGTGCTGATAAAACCACACACTAAGGGGGCTCAAAAGCCACATTGACTATAGGTTAATTATGATTTTTGTTATCATTGACCTTGACTTTGTATGGGATTTTGCTATTATCCTTTTTTGTTGTTTATGATATACTTGTGTACTTGAGTTTACCCATTGAAATTAGTTTAACTTCCCTTTCCTTTAGTGTATGACATAACTCAGTGAAAGAAGAGAACCTTTTGAATAATACTGACTCATGCAAATTTGGTATAAGGCTTTATTTGAAGAGATATTGTAACTCTTGATCAACCATGGGGCTAGTCATCTTAAACAAAATAGTCTTATATTGAAGAACATAATTTATGAGATGCTCATTTGATCTTTTTTTATATTGTGTAGCTTGGGCATATGAAACTATATCACCAATGTTGATGCTAAAAAGAGCTAGGAACATGTCAGATAAAGGATTGAATGCATTGACTGATTGATTCGATAGACTATAGAACCATTATAAATCATAATCCTTTAGACTTCATGGAAATAGCTTGGTTAGTAGCCAGTAATTTGGCACATAGTCTAATTATGTTACATGAAAGGTTCTCAAATGGGTCTCTGGATCAGCCTTGACATCATAGAGAGTAAGCTTAGATTGAAGAAAACCTTATAGCAAGGGTGTAGAAATAATGTGACATGCCAATGGTGTATGTAGTAGAGCAAAAGATTCCAAAGCTTGCGTAGGTTTAGATGCTCCTTGCTCAAGTTATAACACCTTGGATTGAAGAGATCTTATCTCCTATACAAGGGCTACCACATTAGGAGGAAAAGATGTAATAGCTTTAGTTGGTGGCATAGAGGTAGGTTGGGTTTCTATAGGGGGTTGCTAAGACATAGTTACCCCTGTAGTCTTATGTGCAACTAGTTGATCTATAGTTTGAGAATATTGACTATTTTTCACTTTTTGCTGTTTCTCTTCAAGTATTTTAAGCATGTCATCTTGCATGTTAGGGTGTTTATTTAAGATTTATTGAAGTTCATTTTTATCAATTTCATCAAAACTAGTGTATTGGGCCATTATTAAAATAGGAAAACAAATTGAATTTTTTGTAGTAATTTGTAATAAGCAAGGTGCTATAAAAGGAAAATGCCAAATACAGGAGATGTAAAGTCCTAATGCAACAAACTAGAAAGTGCATAAAAAGGATACGAAGCTCACAAACATGTAAGGTGATACCTCAAAAAGAAAATAGGAGCTAGTACATGCAACTAAGGTTTTGAAAATTGATATTAAAAATTACTATGGAAATTTAAAATTTAAAGTGAATTTTTGATGCAAGTAAAAAATAAAAAAAATAGGAAAAATACTAGGTCCTAGTATGGGAAACTAGGGTTTTAAAGATAATTAAAAATTACTATGAAATTTTAAAATTTAATGCTAATTTCTAATTTTATTATGCAGGTAAAATATTAGAAAAATAGGAAACATACTAGGAAAAGGAAAATATTGAGACCTAGTATGAGCAACTAGGGTTTAAAAGAAAACTATTTTAAAATAATGATGAAATTATAAAATTTAGTGCTAATTTTTAATTTTATTATGTAGGTAAAAATTCAAAAAAATATAGGAAAAACTAGTAGGAAATTTACCATAGGGTTTCTAAGGTTTTTATGCACAAACAAAGTAAGTCGGGTTCACCAAATGATTTAACTATTTTGGGAATATTGTTGTATTATTCCTAATTTAGTTAAGGATATGGAGTAATAAAATTAGTAAATAAATATGCAATAATTAAAATAATTATTTATATAGTTTTACTGTAATTTGAATCTTTTTAAAAATTGTAATAAGGGAGAGAAAATAAGACTGAACTATAAATTGACTGGGACAACTGTTATAGTGTTTAAAATTCATTGTGTAGGACTAGGACACTGTCATCAATTAGCATTTGGCCTTCCTTTTATGATAGGATAGGAACATATAAATAGGAAAACTTGGGGTTTAGTGTTATAGTATTCTTCCTCTATTATTTTATAGGAGACTTGATTTTTTGGGTTTTGTTTACTATGTCTACATGAGCTTTTTTATGAAAATTTGACTATTGCATGTCTATAGAAATCCTTGTAGAGATGATTTAGTCTTCAAACCCTAGACTTAATTGTGATTTGATAAAATTTTGGAAATAAGGGGGTTAGTGTGTGTAAGAATCACTAAACGTGTATCCACACCCCTTGTGTGGGTAGATTGCCTACATACCAATACTCAAAAGAGGGATCATGCCATACGTAGTTCTCCCACTTGATGTGCTTTGTGAAATAATGTGTATGAAGATGACAAATACTAAATTGGATGTGATTGAGGTGGATAGGGATTTGTGTAAGGATTTTAATGAGCTTATAGTAGTAATTTTTAGTTATATGTAGAGAATAGGGAAGATTGCCTTAGTAGTCTTGCTTGTATCCTTGATTGCTTTGTGATATTTGCCAAACCCTTCTAAATGAAATTTTAATGGGATTTTATAGGGATATTTTTTTCATGGGTCAAATGTGCTCATCTTAGGCCAACAAGAAGATGGATTAAAAAAAAAGTAATTGAAATTAGAGGTAAAAATGCACTTGGATAGGAGCATCAAAAATAGACACTAGAGGGCTCAGTGCTATAATCCAAGTTGGGCACTATAGTATTAAGCTAAAGGGACCCAAAGGGATAGATTTATCATGGAAAGAACATTTTGGCCAAGCTAGGATCAGGTCTAGAATGCTATAGATGATTAAGAATTAGTGAAAATATGCCTGAGGGTCATGAAAGCAAGCAAGAGGGACCTATGGGTTGGGTGCATAAACCACACTCAAGTTACTAATTTTTGCATTTTATATGACTAAAAACATGATGCTAGGGTCTTATTCTTCATCTTCATCTTATACCGACTCATGTTTTATCCTTGGGAGCATCTAGTCCACCAATACACAAATCTTGTTGACCTTTGAAAGGTCTAAAGTATTAATGCCAACTAGAAGAGATGGTTTAGCCACCTCTAAGCACTCATAAAGTTCTTACAACTTGAAAATATTTTCCTACACTTCATCCTTGACATCCTTGAGGAGCCTTTTCCATTTCCTCACCTTGTCATCATTGATGATGTTCTAGTGCACAAATTCTATTTCCATTCTTATCAGTGTATTCCTAGATTAGACTAAGTTCATGGAGTGAGGGTTAATAATGAGGGAGTCCTACTCTTCTTCAGCATATTATAGGCTTAAATTAACGACTCTATCATCCTCAAATTGGGGCTTTCCATATAATAGTCTAGCATAAATTAGAGTTATCTATGCATAATTGTTGTGGTGGCTTGGGGGGCATAGTTTCACACATGTAGAGATATTCATCCACCCAATTATTTTGCACCATCTCCCTTATATTTAGCTCCTTGTCATCCTTCTTGATGATGGAATTTTCTATCTATACTTCTTCCTCTTCACTTGCACCACCACTCTCTTTGGTGCTCTCATATGAGGACTCATTTGTTTGATCCTTGGGGCTTTTTTCCTTAGACCTCTCCCCCTTATTCATTTCATCTTGGGGTTTTTAAATAATTATATCTAGGGTACTTCCTTCGGTAGAAATATCACCTTGTTGATGTTGGGGCTCCTCCACCATCTCTATTTGTTGTTCTAAGGTGATAGTATCACCTTATTTCTATTCAGACACCCCTTCACTACTTAGGAGTGACTTTTGTGCAAGTTCTACTTTCTTGGTGGAGTCACTTGACACTTGTCTAACCAGTTAAATTGCTAGTCCTATGCTTAAGGGAACCATTGGGGCCCTTTTTTCCAACTTGGCCTTTTTTTTTTCTTTGTCAAGTATTTGGTTCTATTCAAACACCAAATCCTTATTGATATACTCTTTAATAAATCCCATCTTCTTCCAAGCCACTCTTTTCTACTTGACTATTTGAGGAGGTAGAGGGGAGGCCTCTTTATTGGATGCCAATGCTAGTTTCCTTGGAGGGCTCATTAATGAGATGGCACTAGATGGGAGGATCACCATTTCCTCTATTACCTTAAGTATGGTAGTCATGCGACTTTGAGGGGATTCTTGTACATTCTTGGTATTGAGATTATCTTCTCTTTCCCCTATTTGTATGATATAGGTCTGTGCTCAATCTTCTTTAGTTTCCTCCTCTATTATTGGCATGAGGTTCATGTTTCTCTCTCTCTCCATATATACAAGAGTTATAGTAGGTAATGCTATAGGTCCCTTGGTGTTTTTATTTAGATTCTTGTTGCAAGAAGCACTTTCTTGTGTGAGGGTCATATGCTTATTTAGAATAGGGTCATAATTGGTCCTTTAGAGGTAATCCTTAATTGAATGCACTCCATGATCTCTTCTAGCTTCTCACGCCATTTCCTTTGGAGTGTCTTCTCCTAAAACTCTGGTGCAACCTTTCCTTCATTGCTAATTAAAAGGGGTTGATCATAATCCTTTATAGGATTGTCAACCTTCTTGCATGACTTCATATCATAATAGAGTTTAAATATCCTCCCATTTATTATTAACCTTTGGAGGGGATGGATGTCCATCCTATCTCTATCATCTTCCTCATTTTTGGTGGCCTTAGCTTTAGGGTGTATAAACTATCACCTCATCATGCTTATATAATGATCTATGGTCTTGATCAAGATTTTAAGCTATTGCTTGTTGGATATTATCTTTAACACCACCATGAACTACTTGGCTAAGAATGCATAAGGCAACTAGAGCCACCTTGATAGGTTTCACTCTATGAGTGTTAGGCACACCACACAGAAGTCCTACATCATGACAAAGGTTTCCATTCCCATTAGTTATTGGGGAAAATCCTAAGGGATGAGCCATTCCTTCCTGAAGGATTTTATGTACCTCTAAAACCACCCTTGTACCCTAGTCTTATACATTTGTGAGAAGTTGGGTGGGCAAATGAAGTCCTGATAATTCATCATAGAGGAATCATGGTTGGGTGGGAATATCCATAGGTGGTTATCATTGCTATTTGATATACCTATCTCCTCCATTACTATAAGAATAAACATGTACCCCTATCTAAATGTCTCACATTATTGATGACACTCTTGTATGTTCTTAACTATCTCCTCTGTTATAAACTTGGAGATGTTGAATCTCACTCCTTGTGCCATATGGTGGACAATGCATTAGAAGGTCTTACTAATATTAGATCACTAGCCACCAAGGCATAATTTGGCACTAACAAGTTATATACACATAATATTTTAAACTTTTATCAATTATTGACACTTTACATCTTACAATAACCCATCGAGACTCAATCTCTCTTAGTGCATGCCCTAAGGGGTGCATCAATAAAGGGGTGGGTAGACCTTTGGTGCTTTGTAGGTTTGTTTTCACTTTTTGCCACATTATTACCAATCCAACCAGATCCCAAAACCATTCCCTAAGTTATTTATCCTCCCTTAAATACACCTCCAATATTTTCCTCTTTCCATCCATCCTTTTCTTGTCTTAAACAAGTTTTAGACAGTCAGATGTACTGGGTCTACTAGGTAAACCCAATAGAGCTTAGGGGTATTTTTCACTTTCTTAGCTTTCTAGCGTTTGGTTGACCTAGTTCAGACCTAGTGAATTATCTACAAAAACACACTATTTCAAATGGGTCGACCCTGTATAGCCAATTTTTATGAGAGGATTTAGGGTAAGATCTACGTATATATACAAAATCATTTTGATCATTATTCATATGTGCAATTAAGAGTTATTATTCACTTGCGGTTCTTCAAAATCTACTCTTCCACCATTATAATTGGGTAGACTTAACTTAGGTTTATTATTTGGAGAATCTATTCTTGTGGATAAGTCTTGGATGCTTTAGCATTTTTTAGTGATCCTTATAAACCACAATAACCTCTTGTGAAGCCCCATTGGCAAAGGGAGAGATTGAGTCTCGATAGGTTCACATTCAGGTAAGTATATTCTAACTTTGTTCTCCTCTCTTCTATTAGATAAAATTAGCATATGTGTTGGATCAAATAATACTATCTTTCATATTTTATGTATTATGGTGTTACTCTTACTTAGTTTAATTAAAGTTCCCTAAATATATTTGTTACATTATTTCTAACCCCAACCTTGTTCCACAAGTTTTGGTATGCACTATATTAGATTTTCTTTCTTGTTATTAGAATAAGCGAATGCTTTAAACCTTAGGAATCCATTATGGTTGTTGTGTGATTGTGGTAGATTGTAGGCTTTGGAACCCTTCCTAACATGATATGTTGTGACAAGTGATCCCCTAATCAGGTCTAGTGGATCCTCATATTGGTCATGCTCCCTCTTAACAAGTGTATCCATAATCAGAAGTGTAGGTATGATCTATATTTTTTGAGCTAGGATTGATTTATAGACATGATGCATTTCCAATTGCATACATTCTAGTGAACCTGACATGAAACAAACCCTTGTAGGATTTATCTCACTTTATTTCATTCTTTTAATCATCTTTTTTATCATATACCTTGACATACTAGATCGATTCTATCGACCTACCTGTTTACTTTTATGTGTAGGTTTATATTAATAGGCAACTAGATCAACCTAGTCAACCCAATATATGTTTACAACATTTCAAACATCTAGTTTAACCTATTAGGTTGACCCAGTCAACCCCTTATAGTTTGAACACTCTACAGTAGGTTCTTGCATAGCTTGATCGATCCTATCGACCCAATTTATAGGTTTCTCAAGCATAATTCAAGGTTATTCATCAATAATATTCCTTCATTACATCTCTAATCCTCCAAGGTTCCTTTCTACTTCTTTGTTTCTATCCTTTTATCTTTATTTTCATAATTTATAGTCTATAAAACTACCCTTGCACAGTCAATTAGATCGACACTGTTGACCTAGTTCTATGTTCTGTGTGATATATAAAATAATTAGATTGACCCTACCAACCCAGTTCATTTTTAGAACTTGCTTCCATAGTAAAGGTTCAACCCTATCGACCATATTTTGTATTTTGTGCATATAACATCAATAGTATAACTATTTTCAAGTTGGAATGAAACTCATATTTGCTAGTAATTAGCTCACACTTTTATTTTCTTGTTTATTGCATGTTTATAATAGTTCACATAGTTTAATTAGGTTTTTTTAATTAATCACTCAGTTTTAATATTTCCATTTTATGCACACATGGCTAAATCACATAATATAAACAAGCACTTTAACATCTATCTAACCAAGGCCAACCTACTTGGATTTTATCACCAATAAGGAAGCCAACTTGATGCTTTGGTCAAGTATAAAACATGATTAATGGTATATTTTGGCTAAGCACCTAACACACTTATCACTGTGATGTGTGAAGTGAGGGGGTAGGCCCTAGTACCAAGCCTATATCATTTCCACTATATTCCCTTTCAGCCCAAACTACTTGAAACCATCCTTAGATTGCTATCTAGTACCTTACTTATAGCCAACTTCTAATCACATTAAAAATCATATCTTAATAATATAATAAAAAATCTTAGGTTAACCAACCAGTTAGATTTTTACTTTCCAATTTGATTGCTTGCTCTTTGCTCAATTATGTGTGCAAAAACTTTCATTAGCTAGCATTAGTGCAAGGTTTTGTTTTGTGTGCCTCAATTGGATTAGCCTGCGTTGATCTCATTAAATATCTATTTCCTTTCATCTCTTTATTTACTATATTAGTTACAAAAATATTCTTTTTTTAATTCATACTTGTTATCAACTTTCTAATCTTCCTTGTTTGCTATGCTAGGTTAACCCAATTGACCTTATACCTTTTTTGACCACTGTACATTGTACTAGATTGACCCATTCGACCCTATATGGTTTATAGGTCCTATTTTCTATGCTCAGTTGACCCAGTTGATGCTATACTATTTTTTTCCTTCCCTATTCATCAATATAGTTTCCTATTTCTCTAATTTTGCATTTTGTTCATATCTCTTAAGTCAGAGTGAAGTCTCTTATCAAAATATTCTTGGATAGTCTAAATCCATTTAGATACTATATGGGATGTTCATTTATTCCTCTCTTTTCATCCCAAGAGAACCATCACTCTTGGGGCACCTCTTCTCCTCATTCATATATGAATTGCAACATGGTGCAAATAACATCTCAAAATGAAGTTGATGGATCTAATCCTTTATATACTTACCCATTTTTAAAAAAAATCTTTAAACTAATGTGGGAATAATTGATACAAGTTTACTTAATAATCCCACTAGTAATCCTTCTTCTATCAATCCTCCCCCTAACACCAGTTAGGGAGTGCCCCTGCCAATACCAACCTACCACCTGATACAACCCAACTATTATCCCAAGTTATTCAAAAAATGGGCATTATTAAAAATTATAACACCAACCAAATTATTCAACTTTAACAACACTTAATTAATTTGGCTAATCAACCTCCAACTGCTCATCCTCAAGCTAATCATAATTATATGTCTCCACCTCTTCAGGATGCCCTAGGTAATGTTATTCCTCAACCCATAATGAATAAGAAGATGCTTCAAACTATTCAAAATGAGACTTTATATCCATTAATTTTTTCCATTGATATTGGTAACATATCTCAAACTATCAAATATGATGGGACTAAAGACCCTGCCTCATTTCTTATAGCCTTTGGTAACCTTTACAAAGAGTGGATCCAAACTAATACTTTCACCACTACTAAAATCTTAGTCAAAACTTTCACTAGTGATGTATGAGAATGGTATAATCAACTTCCCCAACATTTTCTTTGGAAACTTTTAGATTTGGTTAATCCTTTGGTTAAAGAGTTTCAACACAATGATCTTTAGAAAAATTTTCTTAGCCACTTCATTAATGTTAAGTAATCTCCTAATGAATCAGAGCATGATTTTATCAAAATATGTAAATATTTAGCTCATAAATTTGATCATAACATGACTGATGATAAATTATTCAAATTCTTTATCATGGCTTTAACTCCCACTCATCAATATAAGGTTCAAACCTTTGCTCCCCAAACAATTAATGAAGCTATTGATCAAGCTAAATGTTAAGACTTTATCATGAAGAAATTTGAACCCAATCATAAACTTATTAAAATAAATTTCCAAACATATAATGCTATCACTAGTAATACCCCACAAACCAAAAAAAGAGTTTCCAAAAATAATACTCCTTTACCTTCTCATATACCTCTCTCGGTTGAACAAATAAAACAATTTTTACCACCCTTGAAACCTTTTATCTATCCCAATGCTCGTCCTAAGTGGTATGATCCCAATCTATTTTTATAGTTCCACGTTAACATTGGGCATTCTCATGAATATTGTAGAGGGCGTAATAAACTTGTTATCTCATTTATGCTTGGTGATTCATTCAATCATGAAGCTATGATCAACCTTCATCAATAATAATACATTGTTGCTTCCCAAAAATGACAAGCTTTTAAATATTATACCTATAATGACCAAAAATATTCTTCTAATAATCAACCAAGTATCAAAGATGTTTATTCGATAGATACTAATTATGACCAATATTATAATAACTCTCAATATATCAACACTACCAAGGTCAATTATCATCGTAAATTGATTCACAAAGATCCGTTACCAAGCCTAAAAATCCATCTTTAGAAGAACAAATTCTTAAAGATACTATGACCATTAATATTGATTCAAAAGCACCTAAGGAACAACTTCTTCCTTCTATTCCTCCAACCACATCTATACCTTCCAAAACTAATTTACCTTCTAAACCTTGTGTTAGTTCTTCTAAATGTTGTTGGAATTTTCCTGAAGAACTCAGCTCTATGCCTTGAAAGATTATTCTAATGAAGTTGGTTCATAATTCACCCTATCATCATAAATTCCTTATGCAAAAAATTCAAGAGATTGAAGAACCATCTTCCGTAGATGAAGAACCACCTTATATCGATTCTCAACCTACCAATGTCAATACCATTAAAACTACGTGTCCTAAACCCTCTATTAAATTCCTTGAAGAAGAAATGATCACTGATGACATTATCTTTCATGCTAATGATCCACCACTCTTATCCATAAAGTCTTAGTTTATAAAGGCTCTAGTATTAATGTAACATCCTTGTGGTTTATTTAACAACTTGGTTATAACAAGGATCATCTCAATTAAACTCTTCTTAAATATCATAGTTTTGTTAAGAATAATAAAAAAACACTTGGTTATATTTATCTTCCATTAAAGATAAGATCTAAGACCATTTAAACCAAGATTATGGTCCTTTATTTCCCTTTATCTTACAATATACTTCATGGTCATCCATGGACTCATCGAATGAGGGCCATTTCTTCTTCTGGTAGTCAATGTATAAAATTATTACATAATTGAAAATGGTAAAGATAATCCCAATCCATGGATAGTTCACCTTCATAATCCCAAACCTCAATATCATATTCTCTTGAATCGTAAGATCAATAATGCTCCTTTACCTGAGTTCATCAACATGAGTCCTGATTTACAAGTTACTCTTGTAGATTTTGATGATGATGAGCCTAATAAATTGAAACATACTTGAAATACTACTAGATTACCTCTATATATTTCATAATGGTTTCCTCCTTCTTTACTACCTAGGGACCTTACTATTCCTCTCATGGATGGTATTACTAACTTTCCCCCTCCATACAATGCTCAAGGTCCTTCTTTACTAGAAGATGCCTTCACTTTCAATTATTTTAGAGTGGCTAAATTATTTCAAGATCCTTTTATCATGTCTCATCATAAATTCAACAATATTAGGATTTCACCTTCTAAAACTCTGACTGATTCTTAGGTATGTACAATTTCTCCAATATATGACAATAATTATATCATGGCCCAAGCTCAATCTAGAGACTTGGGTGTCCAACATTACCAAAAAACTTTAGCCTAAATCCATGTTTTTAATTAGGATATACATATAATTTTTGTGAACCTTACCTTATATCTTGAGGGTTATGTGCCTCCTCTCAATTCTCCTCTTATCGATACTCCCTAGTTGGTAGAGTAAATTATGCCTTTTGAATCTCTAAAATTACCTTCACATTTGGATCCTATCATTCTATCTGATCCTTTTCCCATCATTGAATCCACCAATATTTTTATCTCTTTTGATCCATCTACTTCATTTACTCCTAAAATTACACTAGATGCCAAAGCAACTGATGTCCATCAGATTAATTATGAATATGATAGCCATGGAAATCCACTTTTAGATCTAAAAGTAGATATTAAGTATTATGGTCTTCTTCCTACCTTGATTAGTGATGAAACTATTCTTGAGTTCCTTCATGCTTGGGAACCTCAACTTCCTAAGCAACATCATAAAATTGGAAATTTCAAGATTAAAAATTCTTGCTTCAATAACTTCATTGCTAGCATTGATTGTAAAACAAATCCAATTTTAGCGTTACCAAATGCATCATATCACTTTCAAGATGGAAATACCATGCTTATTGAAGAAACTACTCACATTGAATATGGTACTCCATCTTTTCCTTGACTAATTATAATTTCTTAAGAGATTTCACTTACTGAACATGACAACTTTAGCTTATTCTTTGACAAATATCATGTGGCTTTTGATTGGTCCTACGAGGACATGCTTAAAATTGACACTAACATTATGTTACATTACATCATTACTTATCCTGATGTCAAAATCGTACATCAAAAGCAAATAAATTTTCCACTTGAAATTTCAACTTTAGTTCATAAGGAAATCATCAAACTACTCAATGCTAAATTTATCAAACTAGTGGATTATTCTGAATGGGGTTCTAAGATTATTCCCATTCAAAAGAAATTCATTATGGTCATTCACATTTTCATTTATTTCTAAAATGTTAATCTTGGTCTTCCAAAAGGACAACTTCTCTTTACCTTTAACATATGCCATCATTGATTCAACAATTGGTTATAAAATGTTATCTCTTATGGATGTTTTCTTGGGATATAATTAGATTCATATCACTCCTGAGGACCAACATAAGTCTACTTTCAACACATAATGGGGCACCTATTTCTATGTTAGAATTCCCTTTGATCTAAAGAATTCCAGAGCCACTTACCAATGTGTGATGACTCAGATATTTCATGATCTCATTCATAAATATGTTGAAACCTATGTGCACTATCTTATTGCGAAATCTAAACATCATAAAAATCATATTTTAAATCTCGCTATCATATTTTAATGTATTCTTAAATATAAAGTCAAAATTAATCCTTACAAATGTGTCTTTGGAGTCACATCTAGAATTTTCTTAGGATTATTAGTCTCTCTGTGGCATTGACATTGATCCTATCAAAATTATCATTATCATTAACATGCCTATTCCTCAGTCTATTCCCAACATTCATAATTATTTAGGAAAACATGGGGGTAATTAGATGATTTGTTTCCAAAATGGCATATCAAATTCACTCCATTAATTCCCTTCTCAAGAAAGGTACTACTCTAGAATGGATATATCTATATCAAAAAGCCATTGATAACATGAAAGAGTCATTGATTCATCCACCCACACTTCATCCACCTTTTAATGATAAACCTTTGATTCTATATACTTCTTCCACACCTGTTTCCATTGTGGAAATGCTTTCCAAATAAGATAATATAGGAAGAGAGTATGCTATCTACTACATTAGCTGAGGCCTCATCGATTATGAAACATGATATACAAAAATCAAGCGTGATTGCCTCATCATCTATTTTATAGTTGAAAAGATTCACCACTATATGATTCACTAAAATACTTATGTCATTATTCACTTTGACCCCTTCATCATTTCTTCTCTAAAGCCTTTCTTCTTAGAGATAAAATTGCCAAATAGATGGTCTTACTCATGGAATTTGATTTCTATATCATCACTAAAAAAGCTATTCAAGGGCAAGTCATAACTGATCAACTTGCCACAGATCACCTTCTAGCCACTTCTTCCCTTAAGGATGATCTTCCAGATGATAATATCCTTTACATCAAAGGTCTTAATCAAGCTATCTCTCTTAAAGATTATTTTTAGAGCTTTTCTACTGATCTTGAAGACAATAATCTTGAAGAATCTTCCACTCCCTACCATACTAATAAATGAAAGGTAGTTATCGAAGAGCTATCTGAAATCAATGTTGACTTGAATAAGGATAATTGGACCCTTCACTTTGATGGTGCTAAATTTCTTCAAGGAGCTAGGGCAGGTTGTATTATCACAATTCATCTTGATAAAATCATTCCTTTAGCTTTCTGCTTCACTTTTGATGTCACCAATAATATGGTCAAGTACGAATCTCTTATTTTAGACATATGAGATGATATTGATTTAGACATTCAATACCTTCATGATTTAGGTGATTCTCAACTTATTTTCCATCAAGTTAGTGATGATTATCAACGTAAAAGTGAGAACCTCATCACATATCATCAAATTTTAACCACTCTTGCTAAGACTTCTATCTTTTTCACTATTGAGCCTATTCCTAGAGATCAAAATTCCATTTCTTATTCTCTTGACTCCTCAGGATTTCTATTTCATCCATATCAAGTTCTCTCTAATCCTACTTTTATTATTCAAATTATAAAATATTTTTCTTCAACTCAACCACTAAATACACTTATCTATCATATTGAGGCTATTACCATTCACCAAAGCCCTTGGTATGAAGACATCATTCAATTCGCAGAACATCAAACTCATTCTTCTAATTTAGATTCTCATGAAAAGACACGTATTCATAAACAAGCTTTTAATTATGTATTTCAACACAACATCCTTTATTATTAAAATGTTGAAGGTACCATGCTCCATTGTGTTATGTAAAATGAGGTGCCTAATCTTATTGAATAAGCACATGGGGGAATTTATGGTGGTCACTATAGCAAAAATGCTAGAACACATAAATGCGTATGTATGGTTTACTTTTGGCTTACTCTTAAAAATGATGCAATCAAATATGCTAAAAAGTGCAATCTTTATTAGCTTCACAATGTACTTATCCATTCACCTCCTACCAAGATTCAAACTATCAAATATCCTTGGCCATTTTCCACATGGGGATTTGATCTGATTGGTAAACTCCATCACTCCTAAGATGAGCATGTCTTTAACATTATCACTACAAAATATTTTACCAAATGGGTAGAATCCATGCCCCTTGTTAATCTCATCAGTCTTACCACTTCCAAATTCATTCTTAACTAAATCATTTTTTTCTTTGGAGTTATGCATACCATTATTTTAGATAATGGTGATAATTTCAAAAATAAACATGTTAAAATACTTTGTAATAAATTTAAAATTAATCACAAATTTTCCATGCCTTATCATCCATAATGCAATAGTCAAATTGAGGCCACTAATAAAATTCTCAACAAAATTATTCAAAAGACAATTTGTGAAACCCACATGGATTGGTATATTCATCTTTACCCTACAATTTGGGCTTATCAGACTAGCATACACACTACCAATGGGGCAACACCATTCCCTCTAGTCTATGGTTATGAGTTGGTTCTTCCTTTGGAAGTTGAGATTGCTTCTCATTGTATATCTCTTCATGGTATTATCCCCAATGAATAATTACATGAAGCTCATATTCATGCCCTTGATCTTATTGATGAATGCCATATTCCTGCTTTACAATAGAATTGCCAATACAAGGCTTGTATTTCCCAACAAAATAATAAACATGTTAAAGTCTGCACTTTTAATTTTGGTGATCTTGTCCTTAAACTAGACTACATCCATGATAAAGAAGGTAAATATGCATAAAAATGGTGGGGCCCATATTTAGTAAAAGATATTATTGGTCCAAGCACCTACCACCTTCAAACCAATGAAGGCCATATTTTCAAAGAGCCCACCAATACACAATTTCTTAAGAAGTACTTTACCTAAATACATTTACTTCTTTTCATGATTTCTATCTAAATATATCTAACACTTTTTGTAGGTTAATTACACATGGGTCTCTCCCTCTATTGTAAATTCCTTCCTTTCACAAACCTTTAGTCCTCCTTTTTGGTCTTTTGGTTTCTTGATTTACCATAGTGTTCTTTATTTTCTTTCATTTTCTCTTGTATTTCATACCCCCCTGTGTTTTTATTTTGTGAGTTGATTTATAATAATATGTATAGGACCCAAATTCCTCACAAAACTACCATATTTTAATCATTTTTATCTCTCGTTGTTGTTTTCCAATCTAATTTTGGCATCCCTTGGGTTTTTCTTTTGTGATTTGCTTTTTAGGATTGTGGATAAGACCCGACATCCCTCAAAAAAATACCATCTCTTTGCTTACCTCACTTTATCTTTCACTTGCTTGTTGTCACCTTCATGGGTTTCTCTTTTATGAGTTGCTTTATAAGACCATAGATAGGATCCAACCCTCATAAAATTAACACATCTTTCCTATTCTTGATCCTTGTTCTCAACTATATCTTTTGCTTCTTGTGGTAGATGGAATTTGCAAAATAATCTATGTTAGCATGTTTTCCTCCATTTCCCTTATTCTTATGATAAGGAATCACACTTTTCTATTATTTTATCTCTTTTCGCCCTTTATCATATTTTTTCAATTTAAAGTAATTCAAATTGTTCAAAGTGTCAATCCTCTTAATTTCCCTTTTCCTTTAATTCCTTATTGGATAAAACAAGGCTTAAGTCAAGATAAAACATTTATTTCAACTATATTTATGAGACTCTTAGACCCTACGCTCTTTCAAATTCTCTCTTAGAAACCTTGTCCCAAGTATTCAAATGAAATTCATCTTTACCTCCCATGTTTGGTTTTTCAAATCCATATGGAGGAGCAATAGAAAAATACATAAATAAATTTAAAAGCCAAATCATTTGAAATAAAAGGAAATGATATCTAAAAGTCAACATACAAAATCTCACAAGTAAAATTCACACCAAAATATGTGATTACAAGCACATATCCTATCTCTAATCAAATAGCTAACTCCATAGTTGGCCTCACATAGAGCCAATGTCCTTTGGGCTATGATAGGATAGTGGATTGGAATGGGGTATTACAAAAAACTCTATGGTGCTACTTACTTTATCACGCAAGTACACAATATTCACAGTATATTGAAAACTCTATAAGGGGTCCTAAAGAATGAGGAACACATCATGGGGAGGTAGGTCCATTTTACTTTTCATGTATTTAGCCTTCATGGGATGATATATATACTCCATTTTTTTACCTAAGACTTTGTGGATAAGAGAATTTCTTTAGAGTCCTTAAGGCCAAAAGTTCTCTTGTTTTGACAAACCTAATTTGAGTATCTTGAGTTTGATAAAGAGTTACTCTACCTTGTTTTTTCCTTCATTCTCCCCTCTACCCATTTAATTTTCCCCCCTTGATAGACAACTTGTGATTCCAAATCTATTTTCCATCTTCTTTACTTTCTTCTTCTTCTTCATATCTTAAAAACATGCTAGTACTACTTTGTTTCAATTTTATCTATCTCTAGAGTGAAACAACATGTTTGAGTAACTTTGGATTACTTTCTTTACACCATGACTTACATTTCTACACTTACTTTACTTTCCTTTTACCATTTATCATTATTTCTCTATCCTACTATTATAGACATATGAGTTTGTACCCTTTTTTCATTGTTGAGTTAGGTTGGCTTGTTACTTCTCACTCATCAATGTTGTTTTCCCTTTTTATGCATCTTTTTCCATTGATGATTGAGATGTGGATTATTACTAATCATTCATAAATGTTTTTTTACCATTTTGTTTAGTATTTTACCATTGATTTATTTTATTACCACCTATTTGACATGTATCCTTGGTTTGAATTGGTGAGTTTGCCTTTGTTACTTAAGGATAACTTGTTTGAGGTTTTTGGTATTTAGTAGCCTTGGCTTTTTGGTTAGCTAATTTAATTTTGTTTTTGACTTGGTCATTTTGTCTAACATAGCACTTATCACCCCATCTTTCTAAATTTTCTAAGTACATCCTATCCTCATAGCACCAACTATCTTGGCTTTTCTTGCATTTTTTTGGTTTTACTCTTTAGTTTTGTATTCTTGGATTTATCAAAATCAGTCTTTCCACCGTACACAATAAAAACTAAAAAAAAAAAAAAAAACATCCCATGATAAAGGTAATTCAAGGTACACATTGCATTTACTTTTTAGTCATTTAATTTTTTGATTAATTTCCCTTTCAATACTTTACTTTCAGTTATTTTTGTTTTACAATATTGCAACATTTTTTAGCATCAACATTGTGTGTTAGTATGTTCTTTCTTGAAACACCATCCCTTATTACACCTTCATGACATGTGATGATATTTGAGTGGGGCATATGTATATACATAATATTTTCAAATTTGATTATTTATTGATGTTTTACATCTTGTAGGAACCCATCGAGACTCAATCTCTCTGAGTGCACACCCTACGGGTTGTGCTGGGAAAGGGGTGGGTAGACCTTTGGTGATTTACAATATTGTTGTCCCTTTTTTACAAATTATTACTAATCCAATGAGATCCCAAAACCATTCCCTAATTTATTTCTCCTCTTTTGAATACACCTCCAGTCTTTTCCTCTTTCCATCCTTCTTTTTCTTGTCTTAAACCCCTTTTGGACAATCGATTGTACTAGGTCGATAGGGTCGACCCAATAAAGTTTAGGGGTATTTTTCACTTTCTTAGCTTGTTAGCCTTTTGGCCGACCTAGCTCAAACCTAGTGAATTGTCCCTAAAAACATAATGGGTTGACTGGGTTTACCATGTATAATTGATTTTTCTAGGATGATTTGGGGCAAGATCTACCTATATATACAAGATAATTTTGATCATTATTCATATGTGCAATGAAGAGTTGTTATTCACTTGTGCTTCTTCAGAATATTCTCTTCCACTATTGTACTTGAGGAGACTTATCTTAGGTTTCTTATTTGGAGAATCTAGTCTTGTGGATAAGTCTTAGATGCTTTGGCCTTTTTTAGTGATCCTTACAAACCACAACAACCTCTTGCAAAACCCCTTTGGCCAAGGGAGAGATTGAGTATTGATGGGTTCATATTCAAGTAAGTATATTCTAACTTTATTCTCCTCTCTTCTAGTAGATATAAGTATCATAAGTTTTGGATTGAATAATACTATCTTTCATATTTTATGTATTAGGGTGTTACCCATACTTACTTTAATTGAAGTTCCCTATACATATTTGTTACATTGTTTCTAACCCCCACTTTGTGCCACAAGCTTTGGTGTGCACTAGATTAGATTTGATTTCTTGTTATTAGAATAAGTGAATGCTTTAAACCTTACAAATCCATTAGGGTTTTTTGGTGATTGTGTTAGACTATATGCTTTGGAACCCTTCTTAGCATGATATGTTGTGAAAAGTGATCCCATAATTGGGTCTAGTGAATCCCCATATTGGTCATGCTCCCTTTTAAAAAGTGTATACCAAATCAAAAGTGTAGGTATTATCTATCTTATCTAATCTAGGATTCATTTATAGACATAATTCATTTATGATTACATACATAAGGTGCATCTTTACCCTTGTGATGGGGTCTTGGATGTCCTTGACGGGGAATACAAACCTTGACTTGTAGTAACAAAAGAACTTTGTGACCCTTTATACATCCACCTCATCCTCCATCATCTCACAAATGTTTGACCCTATGCTAGGTATCCTTGTGATTATGATAATGAGCCTTGTTGAGATCCTCATGTGCCATCTAACAAAGTAAAACTAGTTACCATGTAATCATAAGAGGAGGAAATGTACCAAGTCTTCTATCTTGTCAAGGCTTGGTAGCTCAAACAGTTATGTGGCACCCATAGTTTGTAATTTTTCTCTAAAGAAGACATCGAAGAGTGTCACAGCTACCTTGGTCTTTTTCCTAATGTCTACCATCCAATCCTTATTCAATTCTTGTAGGTTGCTTCTTGTCTTATGGTTGTATTCCTTAAGATTGTACATATGCCCAAAGGATACCCACTTCTACCCAACCATGACCTCTGGGGGTATTCCATTTCTCTTCAGGGAAGCTTTGTACTCACTTTAGGATCTATTTCTATGATGCTCACTCCTACCATATATGCCTCCAATTTTTTGTTGGTTACTTCCCTCATCACTTGCACTTTATTTCCATCTTTATGTACATGTGGATAACCAGTGATTAGTCTCTTTTTGCCCATCCTAAACTTGTTGTTGTTTAAATATGGCTTGTTGATTGTATTGAAACCTAAAATTATGCTTGGTGTTGTTTGATAGTCTGGGAAATGTGATTGTGCATTCAAATATTGAGTTTCTCGCCCCATTAAAGGTGGCCTAGTCATTTTACTAGAATCTTACTCTCCTATTTCTTTGCCAACTTATCTTCACTCACCTCTCTTTTTTCTCAAGTAAAAATACAATCATCTATGTGGTTTTTTTATTTCACTTAGGGGGCTATGGGGTAACTTGTTATCTCTGGTAGCATCCTCTAGTTTTAATGGATTTGGCTCTTTCTTCTATTTTGAACTCTTACAAATGTCAATAAGATTTTGAAAGATGCCATCCACCCTTGTATACATTATTTTTATATACCACTTTGATGGTTGGTGCTATTTGAATTATTGAAATATGTTGAACCCATGAAATCCATTAAAATCCACTACTAACTACTCATTTATTGCATATTTTTGTTCTTCTACCACCATAACATTAAATTTACTAACGATTTCTCAATGAAGTGATAGGTAATTAAAATGGTCAATTACTACTGATGATTGGGTAGGTTTCAACTATTAAAATGGTTATTATCTTGTACTTTATTAAACTTGGCACAACCTTCACCCTTCTTATAACAACTTGGGTGCAGTGCTTCACATGCACATGATTTAGCCTCCTTAATTTTATCTCTTCTCAATATTGTAATTACTTTCAAGAATGCCTCTCTTTATTGGTTTATTTCACTATGATTTCATGTCTCTTTCTTCAACCTTCCCTACCACATACAAATCCTTGTGGTGGTCCTCTAACACTTCATTGTCTCTTCTTGATCTTGTGTACATGAACACTTTGTGTGCCTTTCCTCATCAATTCATACTTATAGTTTTTTGAACCTAAAAAACATCACACACACCCAAAAACTTATGTGTTTGGCTTGAAGCACTTAAAATTAATAGCATTTGACTCACCTAACTAAATTTATTCATGTGTAAGTGCCAAAAAATTTCTCCTATGGGCTTGAAAGCACCACACTTATTCACAATAAAAAAAAACATAAATAAAAGATTTGGATTTCACCAATTTTATTATGGTTAAAATAAAACAACTAATTTTAATTGGGAAGCTGATTTAGATTGTGCAAGATCCATCCTAGTGATGGTATGCCTTCAATTTTTTGCCATTGAAATGCCTAGGGAACATTTCACCAGCCAACATGTATAACTTATAGGCACTAGTCTCCAATATGTTACAGATGATATAAGGTCCCATCCACCTAATTTATAACTTTCTTGGGTTCTTGAGGTACTTAGAGTAATATAACAAGACCAATACACCTCCTATAAATACCTTGCACTCTATGTTGTTATCATGCCATAGCTTTTGGCATGCTTTTTCTATTTACTGGTTCCATTATGCTTGGGTACGTGTCTCATCCAGACATTAAAATTATTCAAGACATGTGCTTAAAGACTCTTGGTATTCTAATAAAATAATCTGCATAATACACAATGAGGGCATTAGGAATTTCATAGGTAAAATGGCCTCTATGCCAAACACTAGTTGGAATGGTGTAACCTTGTTCAGACATTTATATGTTATGTATTAGGCCCATAACAGTAATAACACATGGTCATCCCAATCCTTGTAACCAATGTTGCATATTTTTGTGAGGTTTGTCCTTAATATATTATTTAATGACTCTAAGGTTCCATTATCTTAGGGATGGTAGGGTTTTTTTATCATACACCACCATATATTCATCCAATAAGATTTGAACTATTTTATTGATGAATTGCATGCCATAGTCACTAGTCAAGTTAAATAGGCATCCATATCGACTAATAATATTATCCCATATGAATTGTGTTGCTATGGTGGCTATACAATATTTGGTTAGCAATGCTTCAACCCACTTGGTGAAGTAATATGTGGCCATCAGAATGTACCATGTGCTTGTGCACATGGTAGTGGGAATAATAGGCTCGACAAAATTAATGGACAATTTTTTAAATGGTGCCTAGGAAAGAATGGGGATGAGGGAAATCTCATCCCTATGGTTTGGTGTTCCAGTAGACTAGTAGATATCACATGCTTTAGTGTATTCTTTTGTGTCATGAAATAAAGTTGGCCACCACAAGATTGATTGTAACACCGTGTACACCATAGCATCTCTAGGATAATGGCCTCTAACAATATACTTATGTGCCTCTTATATTATTGAGTATTGATTATGATTTAGGACAAAACGATGCATTATTTCATTGTGGATCAACTTGTATGGTTCCCCACCAATGACTTGAAAAGAGTAGTGTGAACCATGAGCTACTTCTTCTCCTTAGCTATCATGGTCTGAGGCACAAATCTAGATGTTAGAAATGTGGTGATATCTACCAAATGTTCCAAGATGAGTTGAACCCTATAAAGTTATGATTTAGGCATATCATCTTTGATTAGTACTACTACATCACCAAATTTGATGCATGATAGATGGTCTGGGCTCAAGTTCTATTTTCTAGGCTTCACTACCATAGCAAATTGGAATTCTTGAAACAAAGTAAATCATAAACAAATGTGCCGATGTAAAATGGAATTGTTCACAAAGTAGTTAAGTGCCTAATGATCAGTGAATAAGATGAATTGAGTCACTAAAAAGTATCTTAGAAACTTATATAGAGAGTATATCATGGAAAACACCTTGTACTTAGTTATGGCATAGTTTTGTTCTACCTTGGTTAGTTTCTTGCTTATGAAAGAAATAAGATGATCTATTTTCCCTTTGCCTGGTTGCATGAGTATGGTGCCAATTGTGGTACTAAAGGCATTAATGTGGACATATAAGGGAGTTTCCCATTTAGGAAATTGCAATATTGACACACTTATGAGTTTGAGATTTAGAGTCTCAAAAGCATCTTCCTATGATACGCCCCAATAGAATGAGCCATCATTTCACAAGAGTTCCTTTAGTGGCACTGCAATCTTGGAATAATTTATTATAAACTTCCTATAGTATTTTTAATGCCCAAGAAGGTTATAAATGTATTTCTACATTGATGGGGTCTGATGCTAAAGGATGATTGTAATTTTGGCCAGATCAACTAGTAGACCTTCTTTGCAGATAATGTGCCCAAGTAAATTGCCAAATGACATTGTGAAAATGCACTTCTTGAGGTTCAATGAAATTTTTAATTGCCTTCACCTTTCAAACATTAGGAAAAAATTATCATAGTGATCCTTTACCAACCCATACACTATCCAATCATCTAAGTATACATGGAAGAACTTATGAATGAAGTCTTTGAATGTAGTGATGACCACCTGGAGGAAAATAATTGATGCATTCTTTAGTCCAAAGGGAATCACATTATATGTGAAACACCCCCATTAAATTAGAAATGTGGTTTTGGGCTTGTCATCCTCCTCAATATGGAATTGATAGTATCCTAAGAACCCATCAATAAATATGTATATTGACCAACCTATGATACCATCTAATACATCATCAGTGAACAAAGTTGCAAAGTGGTTGGTCAGGTAGGTGGCATTCAACAGTTTGTAGTCAACAAAAATATGGATGTGCCCATCCTTTTTGATGCTAATGACCATGGGGATAACCCATTAATATTATTTCATGGGGTGGATGACACTTATGGCTAGCATGCCATTGATCTTTGGTCTTGACCTTAGCACAAATATTTGGGTTCATCCTATAAGGCCACTTCTTGATGGGCCTTACATCATCGACTAGTTTGATGCTCATCTTATCAAGGGATGGGTTTGTACCTTTTATATCCTTGTAATTATATGAGAATAAGTCTTGTAATTATTTTAAGAGATCAACAATATGCTCTAATTTTGTGTTAGACCAAAGGCTCCTAAAGTGGTAATTTTGGGTTCCCCTTCTAAACTAATATCTACCTTGGTAGTCCTTAATGGTGCTCAGTAGGGTTCATTCTTCTCTTGGTGTGAATCCTCAACTTATTTATTTCCCTCAATTATTTTTATCCAAATATGGGTAGGGTCTTCTTATTCTTGGGTGCTATCCTTAACTTGGCACACTAACTTCGTTTTCCCTATCAAATTCTCCTAGTTTTGTGCCTTCCATGTGCCATCATCTTCATCACTAGATTCACTATTGAGAGCTTGCTCTTAGTATAAGGTTAGGAATGCTAACCCTTTTTTTATAAACATGTCCTTTATGTGCTCTTATAATATAGTAGTGTCCTCAAATATTTTCATTTAAACTACTTATAATGGATCAATCAATTGAAAGCTTGGTAAAGAAAAGGAGAAGGTATGAACAAACCGTTCCTTAATGGTATTCCAAATGGTTGTTATTCAACATGTCTCATTGAATATGTACCAAACCCATGCCAAAGTATTTAAATATTTTTATAAGGATGCACCTTTAGATTTATTGGGGTATTTTCACTATAACTAGTCCATCTTTCTTCGTAAAAACATACATGTGCGATGGGGTCAGAGTCACTAGAGTAAGCTAAGATATCTAGGTCCTCATTGATTTTTATAAACCTGGTGAAAATAAATACCTTCACATCCTACCAAATTTGGAAGCTAGGATTTTTCACTACCCACTAATGAGAAATAGTGATCTTCAATGTGTATACTAGTGTGTCCATTTTATCCACCTCTTTTGGGATGCATGACTCAAGGTCATGGACATAGTCTTCTATTGGATTGCTACCTTTACATCTTAGGAGTGCTATAAGTTTTCCCTTACTAAGCTGAAACACTATTTTTCCTCTTTTCTTGATGTAAGGGACCCATATTTTTATCCGGGCAACAATTCAGATGACAATTCGGGTGATGGGTCCACCCCAATTGATGACGGAACTTCCAAGAGCCATAACTTTTGCACTGTAACTCCAATTGACTCACTGTTTGAACCGTTGGAAAGATAATAATGAGGGGAAAATTTTGAGATGGAATTGAGATTTTATAAATGAAGTTTGACCACATAGAACCCAACAGAAGTGTCCCAAATTTTAATTTTAGTAGTGCATTCTAAAAATAGTAAGTTTCTAAAAATAGTAATTCCTCGAATTCTATATTGTTGTAAATCATGGAAGTCAAAAAAATTCATCTCCCTTGAGATTGGTGACCTTACACATCCTCTCCACACCATAAAAGCATTTATAAATGAATATGTAACCCGAAAGGGAAAGTAGACATCTCTTCTCAGAGATAAGCATATATTTGGGTCTGCAAATTTGATCAATAAAACATCTCTTCTCAGAGATAGCATTATTTGAATTAGTTTGTTCTTGTTTCTTGAATTATTTTTCAACCAAAGCTTTCAAGTTTTGGATTAGTGGTATCAGATCTAGGTTTGTCTTTAGAGTGTATGATCCCGAGAATGAGGTCAAATTATAGGAAGCTTGGGTGGAAAATTGAACCAATAGACTATCCACCTATTTGCTCCAAATGACTTCAAATGGTAGACAACACTGAGACATCTGATCCTTTCAAGGAAATGGTGAATGAAGCCCTAAAAGAATAGAAAGTGTAGATGATACAACAATTCACTCAAATTCTCTAATAAATCTTGATGGGAAATTCTGGCTCCTCATCTGCACCCGCACATCCTTTCAGTGCCCCAACACCCTTCAAGGTTTAGGTGAATTTTGATATTCCTAAATTTGATGGAAAAATTAATGCTGATGTAGTAGAAAATTGGTTGGATCAATTGTCATCTCATTTTTCTATAAATGAATTCACCGATAAAGAGAAGATTACTTTTGCTCTTCTAGAAGCATCATTGCCTGTCAAAAATTGGTGGGAAGTGTACAAAAAGAGATTCAGTGCAGATGATATTGGCCTTGAGATAGAACCTACTTGGGATGATTTCATAGAATATGTGAAGGAAGAATACTACCCCATTGGAGCATATGATGATTTGTATATAGAGTGGAAACAACTTCATCAAGGTAAGGAACAATCTGTTCAAGATTACACCGATATTTTTCATTCTCTATCTGCAAGACTGGGCATCCAAGAAAGTGAGAAACACAAGGTTCTCAAATATCATGGTGGACTACAATGGTACATATGGGTAGAAATGAAACTCTTCAATTTGGAAACCCTTGGTGAGGCATACAATTTCATAGTGAAGATTGAGCAAAAGCATGGAAGAATGAATATGAAGAGTCAGCCTTCAAAATGGAGAAGCGACAAAGAAGGTCAAACACGAGGCCAAAATTGGAATAAAAAAGAAGGAAAGGATAGGAAATGGTGTGATTATCAAAATTGAGAACTCACTCCAAAGAAGAATGTCAAGCCATCAAGTCCTTACTTTCTGAGTCACAATTCTCAACATTTACTACTCTGCCTGATACAAACCCTATAATTGAAGAGGTTGAAGAAGAGATTATAGATGCTGAGCCTAAAGCCATTATTGCTTCATCACAAACCCATGAGGAGATGCTAGATGACAAGGAAAGGTTGTTTCACTCTAAGTTATGGGTGAAAGGTAAGCCTCTACATTTCATTCTTGATAGCGGAAGTCAAAAGAATTTAATCTCTGCTAATGTTGTGAAAAGCCTAAATCTGTCCATGAAGCCTCACCCAAAGCCATACAATATTGGATGGTTGAGTCTATGGAGAAACCTTCGTGTCACCCACCAATGTCTTCTGTAATATGCAATAAAACCTTTCCAAGATGAGGTCTTATGTGATGTGGTAAATCTAGATATTTATGATGTACTCTATGGTCAGCTATTCATGTATGATTGACATGGCATCTATGAATCAAGAACTTGAAGGATCAGTCTCACTCTTGGAACATGATGCTACATGGTACCAGAGGTACCACCTTCTACATCTGTCTCTCTGATTAGTGCCAAGAAATTTGTTCTCATGGTGGTCAAGCCACAAGAATCCAAAGGGGTTGATATTATAGCCCTGACTACACAAACAACATAAAAACATAAGAAAATATATACCAAGCTCAAGAAGATCATGACCTTCCATCCACAGACTAATGGTCAAATAGAAATGGTGAATAATTGGGCCCTGCATAGTTCTATAAATCACAGTCCCTTCCAAGTATGCATCAAGAATAAAATTGAAGCACAAATACCACACTTGATGAGAAATATTAATGTAATGGGGACCATTTATTCTCAAGGAGGGAGGAATGATCTGGGCAACAATTCAAATGACAATTCAGGTGATTGGTCCACCCCTATTGATGACGAAACTTCCAAGAGCCATAACTTTTGCACCTTAGCTCTAATTGACTCACCGTTTCAATTGTAGGAAAGCTAATAATGAGGGGAAAGTTGTGAGATGGAATTGAGAGTTTCTCAATGAAGTTTGACCCCCTAAAACCCAATGGAAGTGTCCCAAATTTCAATTTTAGTAGTGTAGTCTAAAAATAGTAAGTTTCTAAAAATAGTAATTCCTCAAATTTTGTATTTTTGTAAATCATGGAATTCGAACCAATTCATCTCCCTCAATATTGGTGACCTTACACATCCTCCCCACACCTTCAAAACATGTATAAATGAAGTTATAACCTGAAATGGAAAGTAGACATCTCTTCTCAGAGATAAGCATATATTTGGGTCTACAAATTTGATCAATAAAACATCTCTTCTCAGAGATAGCATTATTTGAATTGTTTTGTTCTTATTTCTTGAATTATCTTTCAACCAAAGCTTTCAAGTTTTGGATCAATTTTGGAATCATGATTGATCTATACCCAACCCATATTTAGTTGTTTTGGCATATTTACATGCATCAAGTGGTACCATCGAGTAGTGGTCTTATATGCTTCATCGATTGATCAGTTATAAGAAACATCGATGGTTTTTTAGGCTAATTTTTCATCTTCCCAAGAGAGGATTCTTTGATAATTCAGGATGAGAGTATTGGAACCTTGTGCCATAATGTTATAGATATGATTGATCTCATCCTTGATGTCTATGCTATTGACATAGGGGGTCCTTGGTCATTTAAGATAGGTATAACTACCCTCTCCTTTTTATTATTAAATGTCACGTAGCATATTTTGAAGTAAATATCTACATTGTTTGCATAACACCATGGCCTTCTTAGAAACACCAGGTAGTTGTCTTGCTCTACCAACTCTATGAATTTAAAGTTAGCACAGAACTCAATGCCCATAATATCTATAACTGAGCTCTTAATAATTTTGATAGGCTATGCCTGGGTCTTGTTGGATATGAATGGTATATAAGGGAAGGGTCTCAATGCTGGCCTACCCATTTTATCCCAAGTTTTCTTGTTTAAGATGTTGTAATTGGTACCTATGTCTATAATAACCTCATAAACAAACCATGCATCAATAGTGGCATCCACCAAAAGTTATTGGTCATATTCAACATTTTATGTATGTCAGACTTTTAGTACCCTCTCCATACATGGTATAATAACCTCAACTTACTTTTGACCTACATGCTCTAGGATCAAGTTCTTCAATAGGGGAAACATTCCCTCTATTCTTATGAGGAGCAAAATTTTAGTTAACTCTTCTACTTAAAATTCCTATTTATCCTACTTATTACAAGAGGTAGTAACCTAAGATTTTATATCTCATGCTAATTGGATCTCCCATTATAGGTTTTGGATAACACACATCATTTTGACATACTAGGTCTAGGTACGACATAACTATGGGTTTAGGCCACATTATGTGCTCATTATGACCTTTATCCCCATACTCTAGGTGTAAGTCAAGTACTGACATAACTAGTAGCTGAGTGGTGAATCCACTATGAGTAGTTGTATGTACCTTAACTATCTATATGCATGTAATTGGTGTCTTTGGGGTCCATTTTTCTATTTTTTACTCATGCTTGATCATTCTTACACCCTTGTCTATGTTAGGTCTACCTTGGGTCAATTATTTATATAGTTTATGTCATTATTCGACCTTATAGGGCCCTTGATAATACCCAGACATGGGATGTGTAGGAAAGTCATGATGATAATGATTTATTGAACCATACTTATAACATGAGCATGATGGAAACCTTCCACCATTGCATCCTTCAGCTCTCTCTTTAATGCCTCATTAAATATCAAAGCCTATATTCTATTGGATAAATCCATCATTACATTGGTTTTACTACCCTCTGATAGCTGTGGTATCCTGTCATGCACCCATTTCAATATCTTTATGCATTTTATCAATAACCCAAAAATTAGTAGTGGTATGGGTTAGGGCATCGTATAATTGATAATAGATCCTTATGTTGACTTGGTTGGGACATTGTAATAAAGGGAGTTTGAGATGTCATGTAATTCTCAATAGACTTCATCACTTAGAATCAAAGTGCACACATTCTTTCATGGATGACTAGTTCTATTATATCCCTCTACTTCATAGTTGGTGCACCATAGTCCACTCAAGCCTCATGTGAAGAGATGGTGGTGAGATTTTGGAGGTAAGAGGTCATAGATGCAATTTGTACCTCCATAAATAGGTTGATTTTAGTATCTGCACTTCTAATCTCCTTGGCTGTAAGTATGGATTCAAGAGCTTATCGAAGGTCTATAAAAGTCTTCATGGAAAGAGCTCTTTATAATACATGAACAACCCCCCAACAAACCACTACACATGTTAGGAAGGGTGAATATAATATGATAGATTCAATAAGAGAGTTTTAAACCTTGCATCATATAGGTACACACTCTCTGAGAATTCTGGGGTAATATTTTTTAGTGCAATGATGCTTTGTTGTTCATACTCTAGAATTTCAAATTCCTTCAAGGATACATCCTTCAGAGCATCATAGTCAACCATCTCCTAGTTGGGATCAAATTTTCTAAATCAAGTATGGGCATGACCAAGTAAAGTGGTCACAAACTAAGTAGCCTATCACTTTGACAAGGTTATGCCTTGCATGTGCCACTGTAGTTCACACTTAAACACATATTCTATGGCATTTTCCAATCTAAGATACTCTGGTATGTGCATAACCATTTTATAATTAATTTGATGTGGGGGATAACTAGTACTTGAGGAACTTATCCCCCTAGATCTTAACCTAGTAATGATCCTTCAATGCCTCCATCCATATGGTTAGACACTGGTCCCATCATTACTATCAATGTAATTGATTTCATTGGCACTATAATACTTGCTTGTGACACTGGACCACTTCTTATAAGTTATTTCCAACATTTCATTATTGACATTAGCTAAGATGGTATGATCACATTCAAGTTATGTTGTGGTGAGATAGTGCCCAATGGTCTAGAGGTAGTTGCACTCACCTCCTTATATGGATTAATCTATTCAATCACAAAGTTGCAATCAAAGTCTACAAATTTTTTAAGATTTGACTTATTAAAAGAGTTAATAATTAAATTTGTATTTTGTCCAAGTGGGGGATCCAGTGCATCAGTATACACCATAGGTTTAAAAGGGGTAGGCATTCTAAGGGTATCTATAGTTACCAAATTCTATGGGAACCTAATGAATCCCACAGCTATCAAGTGTTAAGCTTGATTCATCACTTCATTATACCTCTTATCTTCACACTATTGTATTTAAAGAGATACTTCCCCATGCCCTTCCCATTCCCTACAGTTCCCCTTAACACTTCCAAGTTCTAGATCCTCCATTAGTCTACATGATCTCTTATTATCGATCTATCTTCTGAGCTCTTGGGTGTTAATTTGATCATCCCCTTCCATTATGACTCACCTACACATCCCATTCTCCTCCTATTCATATCTCATACATGAAAATATTTTATCCTTCCAACCCCAAAGTTTTAAAATTGTAATCCACCATTAAATTTTTGATCTTTGCACTAAAATACCTCACAAATGTGCCTCTAAGTTCATGCAAAAACTAGTACTCTACTTCTTTAAGGTACAAATACATTGAGACTACAAATTTAAGTACATAACTATTGAGGGATCCTTTCCACCATTTATCCATTACTCTAGTCCAAGTAACATCCAAAGTCTCAAGGCTCTCTAGTTTCTCATTTTTCCACTTGTTGTGCTGTTCAAATCTTTATCTTTTTTGGGTTGAATATGCAGCCAACCACCTATCACATGCTTAGGTAACTCATAGAAAAATACTTCATACAAAATATCATATAGGTTGTCCTAAACCAATCTTATTGGATTTTATAAATTTATCTTCCACCTGTTGTAGCCAATGTTTGATGCTTTTAATAGAAATTTGGTACATCATTTTATCGTACCATCGTAGTAACAAAATTCAACATGAGTCCTAATAATGGAACAAAAATGTTATGAAAAATTATAGCTACTTATTCATTTATTATAACTATGCATAAGCATGGGATGTTCTCTTTATGCTCAACATTTAATCACTCAACTGTGTTGGCATCAATACACATAAAGCACATGTGTTATGCACTCACCTGAAGCATAGTTGAGAAGGAATTAGGGCATGCATTGGATAAGATGGGTAGCCCCAAATCCTCTAGGATGTTAATATGATAGGATGTAACTTTGAGAATTTTCATTGATTATATAATGTTAACAAAGTCACAATTAAGAACAAGTATCCTATTCCTAGGGTTGATAAACTATTTGATAAAATGAATAATTTTATTGTATTTTTTAAGATTGATCTTTGATCAAGGTATTATCAACTCTGAATCAATGATGATAATGTGAGAAAAAATAACATTCCAAACAATGTATGGTCATTATGAGTCCACTATCATAAATTTTGGCTTGATTAATGCACTTGTTTTATTTATGAACATAATGAATAATGTGTTTAAATATTTGTTGGATCACTTTGTGCTAGTGTTGGATTATATTCTAATTTACACCTGGAATGAATTTGAACATGATAAACATTTACAATTGGTCCTATAAAGGTGAAGGCAACATAATTTGTATGGTAATATTTCTAAGTGCTCTTTTAACCAAGATAAAATTCATTATTTGGGACACATAATCTCCAAGGAAGGGATTTTGGTTAGTCTTGCTAAGATCAAATCCATTAAAGAAGGGCTTTATCCAATAAATGTGCATGAAGTAAGAAGTTTCATGGGTTTAGCTAGTTATTATAGAATATTTGTTGAACATTTTATAGAGTTATTTTAGTCATATAAAATGTAAAAATTGGTAACTTGAGTGTCGCTAATGACACCCAACCCATAGTTCCCTCTTGCTTGCTCCGATGACCCTTATAGGCACCTTTTCATTGATTCTTAGTCATCTGTAGGCTTTCAAGACCTCATTACAACTTAGCCAAGACCCTTTTCCCATGCTTATTGCATCCCCCTAGGTTCCATACCCTTAAGACAATAGCACCCAACTCAGACTATGACATTGGACCATAGGGTGTCCCCTTTTGGGCACTCTTGTATAATCACATTATGAACCCAGATTACCATTTCCCCTTGATTCCTCCTCTTTATTATGTCAACCTAACATGATTGCATTTAACCCATGACCAATAGATCCTTATATAAGCCCTTTCAAAGATCATTTAGAAAGGGTTGGAAAATATCACTAAGTAAGCAAGAATACAAGAAGGACTATTCAATCAATCTTCCCTATTATATACATACAACCAACTAATACACTTAAAAGATTATTCAAATCCTTACACTAGCCCTTAGCCACCTCAAGCACACCCAGTTTTAGCATTTCTTACATTCTCATATCACAATTGTACCAATCACTTTCAAAGGGAACTACATATGGTTTGATCCATCTTCAGAGTATTGGTATGTAGGAAGCATATCCACACATGAGATGTGAAGCATGTTTAGTGAATCTTACACACACTAATCCCCCCTTTTCTCAAAGTCCTATTCAAGCTTATTGGAGACCTAAAATATAAGTTAAATCATCTCTATAATGAGCTTTGTTTAGAGTTAAGCTTCAAAATTTCATAGGCAAGGTCATACAGGAGTGACAGATAGAACCTAGAAAGCTCAAACCTATGTGACTAGTTTAGATAATAGAAAAAGGAACAAGACTATAGAACTAGAACTAGAAGTATCCTTTTACAAAATGAAAGCTAGATCTAGGTTCCTAATACTGTCTTAGTTCTAAATAGTCAATAACAACCTTCATCTCAGTTAAATCAACACAGTTCTAAGCTAGGTTATGTTTATCTCTATTCACTTGCTATTTTTTAGAAAGTCAAAGAAACAAGCAGATTTAAAAAATTAGTAGGTTAATTATGGCATAATTATTGATTGATTTACTTTACATAGAATTTTAACTAAATAAGAATAAAAACCCTAATTATTCCCAAAAAGGTTAAATCATTTGGTGAACCTGACTTATTTGGTTTATGCATAAAAACCCTAAAAACCCTAAGGTATATTTCTAATTGATTTTCATATATTTTTCTAATTTTTTACCTGGATAATAAAATTAGAAATTAGCATTAAATTTTAAAATTTCATATTAATTTTAAAATATTTTTCTTTCAAACCCTAGTTTCCCACAATAGGTCCTATGAATTTTCCAATCATTTTCTAAATTTTTACTAGCATATTTAAATAAAAAATCCATGAAAAATTCAAAATTTCATAGTAATTTGTCAAAAATTTTATTTTTCCAAACCCTAGTTACATCTATTAGGCCCTGTTAAATCACTAATTTTCAAATAAATTTCTAATTTTTTACTTGCATATCTAACTCATAAATCCACTTTCAATTTCAAAATTTCATAGTAATTATTCAAATAAATATTTGTTAAAACCCTAGTTGCCCACACTATGTCCCATTGCTGTTTGAGGTATCACCTTACATGTTTGTGAGGTTTGTATCCTTTTTATGCATATTTCATTTCGTTGTTTAAATTATATATATTTAATATTTTCTTCCATCATTCAAGCTATTTTCCTTATGCCCCCTAATCTCCTTGCATCTCTTCCTTTGAGACAAAATACAAGACTTAGTGGCAACTCTCCTATTTACCTGGATTCCTTCAACCTGATCATATACCATGGATAAACAACCAACTTAGGTTCTTGTTATAGATCCTACACATATAAATTACACAAAATTTCATAAAGATAACTTTGATAATGAATAGTATGAAGATAAAAATGATGATGTACACACCAATAATCATGCTCCACCACATTGGACTACTGATCCACTTCTACCAATTATTGATAATGAAGTTATCCTCAACAAAGATTTGATCCTACAAAGTTTTTGAGAAAGAATCCATGACTAACTCCAAGATCATACTCCTATCTTGCAATCTATCAAGGAAATTAAAAAGGCTAAGCAAGTTAAATATTCCATTCCTTCAGAGTAACCAACTACAAATGACACTATGGGGGCAACTATATCTCAACAACCTTATATAGTAGCCCAATCTTATTTTTTACCACCAACTACAACTAGTAAATCTTTGTCTTCTGATGTGGTAACCCTTGTGGAAGAGATAAAATCTCTTCAATCCAAGGTGCTACATCTTGAGCAAGGTTCTTATAGACCTACACATGCCTTGAATTCTTTTGCTTTACTACATACATAAATGTCACATCATATTGCTTCTACATCCTTGCCACAAGGTTTTTTTCAACCCAAGATTAATCTATATGATGGCAAGGGTGATTCAGAGACACATTTGAGAGCCTTTCATAGAGCATGCTTGGACTATGCACAGAATGACTAGCTACCTACCAAGATATTTCCACAGAGTCTAAAGGATTATGTTTTACAATGGATTTATAGTCTACCAAATCAGTTGATCAATGCATTCAATCCTTTATCCAACATGTTCGTAGCTCATCTCAACATTAACAAGAAAGGGCCAACAAGCATCTCACAGATTATGTTCTTCGATATAAGACTATCTTGGCTAAGATGACTAGCCCCATGGCTGATCAAGAGTTACAAAATCTCTTCAAATAAATTTTTCTACCATCTTTACATGATTCAATTATGTTTAAATGATTCTCTTCCTTTACTAAATTATGTCACACCCTAAAGGAATAAGAAGTCAAACTAATTTAAATGGGCAAAATCAAGTACACAAGTATCATAGACACAATAAACAAGAGTAACAACAAAGTCCCATACATAGTAAAGGTCAATGATAACAAGATTCAGAATCAACCTACAATTAATGTGGCTTTAGATCCCCCTCAGTGAGTGGTTTTTATAAACACCTCCTTGGCATATTTTACCAATCTAATAGTTTTTCTAGCCAGAGTTTTATAACAACTATTAGAATGTAACATCATATCTCTTCCTCCTATTCACGAAGTTGACCTAATAAAGCCTATCCCATGGGGATATGATCAACATGCATTTTGTGAGTTTCATAGGGCATTAGGCCAAACAAAAAATAGATGCATTAGTTTGATACACAAGATATAAGATTCAATAGATAGTAATCATATTAATCTTGGTACTTTAGTTGAGCCTTCTTAGGCCAAACCAAAATAGGATAAAACACTAAAAATATTTTTATATCCTTTTCCAAAACATTTCAAATAGGAGATAAAAGACACATTAGGGGTTCACTATGTATATCATGCACATCCCCCACTAGATACATATAAGGCACCTTCAGTTGAGTTACATCCTTTGAGCAACATAATTGATGTGTACAATTCTAGAGTTCCAGCTAGACCTTCCATATCTTTCTTAGAGCAAGAGATCATTTAAGATGATACAGATTATCATGCACTCTTTATTAGATCTCACATTCATAATCATCCTATTCATAGTGTTCTCATAGAAAATGTATCCAGTGTGAACTTGTGCACTATGATATTATTGTAACATTTGGGATATTTAGAGTAGGATATTACAAAAATATACATAATTATCAGTAGATTCATTGGGCATATACATAGTTCATTGGGTGTTATTATACTTTCTTTATAGGTTGGTCCAACACACATGGCCACACCATTCACTATTATTCCTAGTGTAAGAGTTTTTGATATGTTACTTGGTCAACCATGGATTCAAAAACTTTGAGTAGTAACTTTTACAATTCATAGATGTGTGAAATTAATTCATGATAATTAGGTTATTATAGTTGGTGGAGTTTCATATGAGTTACCACTTCCCATTTTAGAGCCATCTTCTACTTTAAAATCACTAGTTTTAGTTCATCCAGTAGTTTTAGTTATTCCACCAGTTCTAGTTTTTCCTCTAATTCATATTTAGACATAGTTGAGGTATCGATTACCAACATAGAGAGTTCATACACCTCCGTAGAGATCTCTTTCAGAGAAACCATAGTTTCAGGGTTCTAGATAAATTCTAACTACAATATTCACACCTAGGGTAGTATCATTGAGATCTCATGCATCTACACACAAAGCATATTTTTAGAGATCTTCTCCTAATTCTAAATGGGTCTCTAATATCCCTACATTTAAATCTACTTCTCAGAGTTACAAGGGGACCCCACAGGCAATTTCTACTTTAGATATTTTTGAGCATTTACATCATATATAGATTTTAGAGCCATAGTTTTAACATATCCATTATGCTTTACAATCACACATGATTATTCTCCTTGATACAAGACACCATGACAGGGAGTCTCCCATGAGACTCATCAGTTAGTATCATAGTTTCCCATTTTTACATGTACATAGTTTTTATTGCTTGATTGTACATAATTCAAAACTTTCAAAAATACAAAAACAATAAAAAATATATCAAAATTACAAAAACATTAAAATAATGGCAAAACACCAAATTTTTTTTGATTGTATGCATCATCCATGTTTTACATTACTACTACAATGCTAGACTTACATTTTCTATTCTATGCTATTGTTTGTCAATTTATCTACATTACTATGCTTCACTTGATATTATTTGAGTGTGTGAAGTGACATCCAACTCCTTGATTGATTCAATCTACCCATTAAGAGGGCATCCTAATTTTACATTCGAAACATACATTGACACATTTACCCACTGTGGGCATCTTCTACATGACTACACCATCCAGGTTATGTCATTCCTACACCACACACCCTAGTTATCATGATGATGTATATTCTTTACTAAGATTGCACAAATTACTCTATCGACATTTCCATTAGTATATAAAACTTATGTATTTATTAGCATATACCTAGTCTTATACTAACATGTCTTGCAAAACTTCACGTTCTTGTTTTGATTAGTTAGTGCAATTATATTTCTGGTATTTATATGATTTATTTTGTTACTTAGTATTAGCTTGCTATGATTGCATTTTCTAGTTACTATTTGTCTCTTGTATGTGCCTTGGGACATTTTCCAATGTCCTTTACTTCTATTCATGTGTGTGCCTTTGGATATTTGCCAACGTCCCTTATCTGTACTCTTTTATGTGCTTGTTTCAATTATACATGTATGTGAAATTTGAACATGCCTTGTATACTTACTATCTAGATTGAGTGACATGTGCCCATGTACCTTATTGGCTTTTTCCGTTAGCCATCTTTTGCATGATTTTTGATTCTTACCTTGTGTGCTTATTGCTTGATTGGTTTTTGGTTATTTGCAATGCCATGATCCTAATCATGCATTATCTTGATTTTATTGGATGCCATGATGAACATCATGCTCCATCCCTCTATGACAACTAACAAATAATAAATAACCTAACTTTCAGTTCTAATTTAGTAAATTGTACACACTATTACATTGTTATATCTATCTAGGCATAGCCCTGTTGATCTAATAATTTCTCATTACAAACCATGCTATATCTTGAGATATCTTATCGATTATCATTTCTATATCATTTATCTTTGCATAATAACACATTTATAGGGATATTTCTTTTAAGGGCAGTCATTACAGGGTCTAGATTCCTACCTTTAGAAGAGGGGGCAATAAATAGGTGTTTTGTCATACAGATCAGAGCTCCTAACAGTAAAAAATCTAGCTCTCAACACACCTAGAATATAAATCAAAGGTTAAACCATGTAGAATAGACTAAAAAAATAGTGATGATTCCAACATAGTTTTTAGTTTTATCAAAGGACAACAACATTAGACATGAAAAACAATGCTAGACATCAGGGTGTCCTATTTTTGGTGCTTCTATCAAAACAACCAAAAAACCAATTTTTTTAGAAGTAGGTAGAAAAGTAGGTTAACTATAGTTTTACACATTCAGACCAGTTTAGAATCAATAGATTTTAGTACACTTTTGCTTAGATAATCCAGACATAGGGGGCATCATGCAGGGCATGATGGATCTCACTTTTAGTTTTAGATATAATAGTTGGTATAAATTCTAGATCAGAAGCCATGTTTTAGACACCATTGATTGGGGGAAATGTGTGGGGCACATTTGTTGTTTTCTTTCTAATTTCAACATTAGCTAGATATTCCCAATAGTTGCATGCCTTATTCAATCTATAAGTGGTTGGCATCATTTTAGAGTGTCTTTCAAAAATCCTAATCTCCATATTCTTGAGTTCTCGAGTGACTTCCATATAAGGTTAGTTTCTTGTTTTAAAGTGCCTTTCATACGAGCCTAATCTCCATATTTTAGAGTGGCCAAGAATGGCCTAGTTTCTAACATACATTCAGATATCCATAAACATTTTTAGATTATAGAGCATTCATTGGCTTTAGGATCCATCTCATTCAACACACATTTCATACCGATATTAGTTTATAGCTTCACTCCATAAGGCAATGATGGAGTCAAAGGACTAGCTAACCTTTGTATTCTTGAGCCACCTATTCATAGGGATTGGATACATAGTCTAGACATCAATTAACACACACATGATCATATAGCTTCACTTATTAGGCAACAAAGGAGCCAAAGGCCAACCTTTGCATTCTTGAGCCACTCTCAGGGAATTGAGCACTCATCTCTATTCATGATATTAATCTTGGTACAACACCTTCTAGTATTACTTAGCATAATCTATAATTAATCTATATCATAATATGTTTTATATTGATTCACATATCTAGTGAGGTGTATTCATTCCTTTCTCTCCCTCTCTCTCTTACCTAGCTTTATACAGTTTTATTTTAGATATAATGTATTTAGTAATAACTGATCCACTCTTTGTTTTTATTACAAATTCATACTTCACATTGTGCTCTCTCTATGTACACCTAACATCATAATAGATTCATGAGATTCAACCTTATAGGTAAGTTTAGGTATGCTTTACATTTTTCCTTTATCCTAGTATTTCACTTTGCTACATCACTAAAATAAAGGGGGTAAATGTAGTCATATAAAATGCAAAAATTGGTAACTTGAGTGTGGATAATGACACATAACCCATAGTTCTCTCTTTATTTCTCCCATGACCATCATACGCACCTTTTCACTTTCAAGACCTCATTCCAGCTTAGTCTAGACCCTTTTTCCATACTTATTCCATCTCCCTAAGTCTTGTACCCTCAAGAGAATAACACCTAACTTGGCCTATAATGCTGGACCCTAGGTTTTCCCCTTTTTAACACTCTTATCCAATCAAATTTTTATCCTAAATTGCCATTTCCCCCTAATTCCTCCTCTTTACTATGTCAACCTAGCATGATTTCATTTAAACCATGACCAATATATCCCTATATAAGCCCATCCAAATATCATTTGTAAAGGGTTAAAAATATCACTAAGCAAGTAAAAATACAACCAAGACCATTAAAGTAATCTTCCCTATTCTCTGTATACATCCAACCAATACACTTAAAAGCTTATTCAAATCCTTACACCAGCCCCTAGCCACCTCAAGCACACCCAGCTTGAGCATTTCTTGCATTCTCATATCACAATTTCACCTAGCACTTTCAAAGGGAGAAATACATATGGCTTGATCAATCTTTAGAGTATTGGTATCTAGGAAATGTGCCCACACATGGGGTGTGAATCATGTTTAGTGCATCTTATGCACACTAACCCTCCTTTCTCAAAGTCATATTCAAGCTTATTGGAAACCTAGGATTGAAGGTAAATCAACTCTACAAGGACCTCTATTGAGAGTTAAGCTTCAAAATTTCATAGGTAAGGTCATATAGGAGTGCCAAATAAAACCTAGAAAGCTTAGACCTTTATGACTAGTTTAGTCAATAGAAATAGGAATAGGACTATAGCAACAAACCCTAAAGTGTCTTATTTTTGATGCTCCTATCTTTTCACCAAACGAAATCCAGATCTAAGTTCCTGATACTATCCCAATTTTGCATAGTCAATATTAGCCTTCATCTCAATCAGATCAAAATAGTTCTAAGATAAGTTATATTTCTCTCTATTCACTTGATATTTTTTAGAAAGTCATAGAAACAAATAGAATTAACAAATTATCAAGTTAATTATGGCACAATTATTGATTGATTTACTTTACTCAGACTTTTAACTAAATAAGAATAAAAACCTCAATTATTCCCAAAAAGGGTAAATCAATTATTAACCCTATCTTTTCATTGAAAAAAAAGGAAAGAATCTTTCATAGACTCCTCAATATGAAGAAGCCTTCCAAAATTTGAAACAAATATTATTTTTTACCCCAAATCTTATTATTCTAGATCCTAATGAGAATTTTGAAATTTGTGGAGATGCATGCATTATTGGTATTAGGGTTATTTTTAGCCAAGTTTATAAGGTTGTTCCATATTAATCTTATAAAATCAATTCATGTGAAAATAAATACCCCACCCATGATCTAGAGTTGGAAACTATTATCAATGTAATCAAGAAATGAAATAATTTATGATTGGGAAAACATATTAAGGTAAAATCTGATCATCATAGCCTTATACACTTATTTTCTCAAGATGATCTAAATGAAAGGCAAACTAAATGGATATATTTTATTAGAAATTTTGTTATCTACCTTGACTAGATTAAAAGAAAATAAAAAATAATTATTTTTGATATTTTTGTGCCCAAAAATATCAAAATATCTTATACCCTAAGGGAGACATATTAATATTTCAGAAAAAAGATTTAAAGTGATGAATGAAACCTTTTTCTAATACCTAGAGGAGATTGGAGATTTAGGTTTAGTTTTCAACTTGATAGTTGCAAACTACACCTAAACCTCTGCTTCCCACTATCCATATACCTAGAGAAAATTGTAAATTCAAGTATAGTTTGAAACTTGCAAAGTTACAATGTGCATCCAAACTTCTGATTCCTACTTACCCAATGCCCAATGGAAAGCAAAACATTAATTATACTTTATAATTTTCAAAATTCAATTGAAACCAAAACTTCCACTCTTACCTAACACCTATGAAAACTAGAACTCCGGTTACACTTTGCAACTTTATAATGTTGAAAAGTGCAATTCGAGTTCTGCTTTCTACTATTCATCACACCCATAAAAACCAAAACTATTGTTGCACATTCAAAATTTTCAAAGTTATAACGTGCAATTTGAGTTATGATTTCTATTTTTCCTCCCTACCTAAAATAACTAAAACTATGATTGCACTTTGAAACTTTTTAAAGTTGCAAAGTGCAAACAAGATTTTACTACTCGCTTCCTTCACTAAACTAATAGAGTAACAATAGAAATCAAAATGGAAAATATAATTTTATAACTTGAAAAATTGCACTATAAATCTGAACCCCACTTTTCCCACCATTTTCCCAACCACCACCCTACTCAACATTAAATGTGGGTTTTGATTAAGAAAATTAGGCTTTTTGAGGTTATTGTTAACATTTTAAAATTGATTTGGAGATCTCCATGCTAAGAGACCTTTAAACCAAGATGCCAAGTGATGCTAAGCAATACAAAATCACCATGACCATCCCCTATGTGCTTAAAATAATATTCCTCCATTTCCCCTATGTTTTCCATCAAAGCATAGTTTTCTTTTGAATTCATGCAAGCATTTTAGTTATGAATTTAGGGTTTTATCAATTTTACTTTCTTGTTGGATTTTTTTATGTTTTTTCCTACTAGAAGCTTGTTAAAATTGACTCAACCATTTTCTATACCTACGGTTTATAGGGGTTTTATATAAACTATTAATCTAGAATATTCCCCAGGATTCCCCAAGTGAACTCTAGTGGAATCCCCTCTTGCTTTTGCAATAAAAACCCCTATGGAGATCTAAGTTGTAAAATCACCTAGAAATTATTGATAGAGATTCTCATTACTCTAAAAACTCCAAATCCCCATTGAAAATTTGACTTGTCTCAACAAGCCAAAACCCCACCAAAACTTTCATCGGACTTTACAAGTGAAAATTGCAAGTCAAAACCCTACTAGACATTTTAGCTATAATTACACATTATATCTCCACTAGAATTTTTACTTGCAATTACATGTCTAAAACCTACCATCTCTTTAATTGGTTTTCCCATGCTAATATTCCTAGAATATATGTCTGGAAAGTAAATTAAATTTAAGTCAAAGGGACCTAGTGTACCATTTAGCCTATACTCAAACACAAATGAGATCACCAACATAGACCTTGGTCATACTGACATAGAAGATTTATAGAATAGAATAAATGCTAAATTTAAAAATGATTGGCTACAAAACATCAATGATAGTGGGTTAACCCAAGTAGCAAATTTCCCACTATCAGTATAAATCCCCACACTTGTGCTCATAATGGAAAATCACTATGATTCGAAGAAGAGAGAGGTGTTAAATGACAAACAAGATAAGATTATAAACCTAGACCCTAATTTCATAGATGTTATATTCCTAATTCTATAATACAAAAGCTATCTAGACATAACCCCTGACTCTTTTAAGAAGTTCTATCAAGATAATAATACTACCTATTTATGGGTTCTAAACAAACAATGGCTAAAAAATTGAGACACACATCGACCAAATTGCCTAAATCACTAGCTAGAATAGACTTCAAAGATGAAGTAGGTATCATTATCATACTCTTGCAAAGAGTTATAAGAAACCTAGATGCCAATAATTATCAAGATTGGATGTACCAGTACATATGGGTGATCCACCAAAATAAAAAATATACCCATTGGGCCTATTTGATTTCTCACTCCATTCAAAAACATTTGATGGAAGTCTAAACTATATTCAAGTTTTATATCACCTCATACTTGGTCTACATATTAGCAAAGGGGAGGGCATTCCTAGGATTGAACATAGTGCATGATCAGGTTAATAAGGTCTTCAAATACTATCTTGACCTCTCCCTTGAGGCAAGAAAATAACATTTCAAAAGGGTCAATGATGATTTCATATACAACATCATTATTATGTTTGACAAGGATCTAGGAAGGAGACTATTTTTTGATGCTACAAAATCTAAAATCATAAATTAAGGATCATATTTCATTTAGTTCCCAATATATTCATACATTAGATTTAGGGGTTTCAGTGGGTGTACTTATATCCTTCCTAAGTATGTTAGTGACAAATGGACCCTGATTGAGACTGTGAGGAAACTTGAAGAAACCCACAAATTCTTATTAAGTAGGCATAAGGTAGGGATCCATTTCTTTATCAGTATAAGAAGATACATCTGCCCTTATCAAAATCCAAAAGTCCTAATGCTAAGATGACTCAAATGACCTTAAGAGCTCTCAATGCAAGGCCATTATATTATATGATGGACCATATTACCAATATAGTGGGTGTCACCACATATTCCCATGTTATTTTTTATGAATATTACTTGGAAGACATGTAGGATGAAGAGGAAGTAAGGTTGATAGATTATTCTAGGATGACCCTAGAACAAATTAAAAACTACAACATGGCACCAATTCTTAAGGATTTAAAATATGAAGAGACACTAGTTGATAGGGTATATTATGATAAAAAGATCTATCTCCAACTTCTTCCACTAGTCAGGTGGTCTATACCTAAATCCTTCTCATTGATGGATAGGACCACCTAGGTGATAAATATAATAATCAACTGGCTAAAGAGAAAATGGGTCAAGATAACCAAAGAGACCTTGAGTATCAATGAAAAGTTGAGAGAAGTGAGGGAGAAGGGTATTGAAATAGTAGCTGAGGGTCCTAACAGTGGAACCCAAGCAGACCAAGATAGGCCAATTGTACCACACAAGTGGAAGAAGAAGCAAAAGTCAAAAATAGGTCCTTCCAATAGCCAAGAAATTAAAACACAGTATATGGATTAACCAATGTCAACTTTTATAGAGGGTACGTCTATTATTTGTTGTTCCCAAAATCTGTCACTCATTTTTGGGACAACATATGAACTATTTTGGTCTTGCAGGAAAGAATTCTCTCTTACCTTCTCAAAAAATTATTCTGAGCATTCAAATTCTTCATTATTCAAGATTTTTCAGTTAAGGGACTAGTAGGTTCAATAGGTTCAATGACATCAGCAAGCTTAAAGAGTTAAGCGCTTCAGCAAAAGTTTAAAGTTCAACTGCTTTGGCAAGTTCAGTGGATTCAAAAGACTTAATAAATAGAAGGAGGATTGAACCGTTGAACCTTGAACCAAATGGTTCAACGGGTTCAAAGGTTCAATGAGATTAGTTCAAAGTTGTTGGTTCAAGCAGTCAATTGAATCAGCAGAAAATAGCATTGAACCATTGAACCAAAGTTGGTTCAATCAGTTAGTTCAATCTAATGGTTCAAAGGAGTCCCCTAAAGCCCAAAAGGCAGGTGCCCTTGTAAAGGGCAGTGAACCAAAGGCCAAGTGCCCTTACAGAGGGTAGTGAACAAAAGGGAACCAAAAGATATCCTTCAAGAAGATTTTCCACGGCTAATTTTACAAGGGAAATCCTTCAAACAAAATGTCTGAAGGAATTCCTTCAAACATTTTGTCTGAAGGAATGATCAAAGGCCTGACAAAAAGTGGCTAAGGCAAAGGAAAGATTTCCTTCAGACAAAATGTCTGAAGGAATTCCTTTAGACATTTTTTTTGAAGGATTTAGAGAAGAAGGCTGCCTGAAGGACCCTGAAGGGCAGGTATCCTTGCAGGGGGGCTCTCAGTGACCAAGAAATGGACCTTTCTCAAGGCCCGAAGGGACAACTTCCCTTCGGGAGGTTCTAAGGACGTAAAGCTGAAGGAATGATTCTATGGACTTTGTAGGCTAGTTTTTATGGACTCTGCAAACATGTTTCTATGGACTCTATAGGCTTGTTTCTATGAACTCTACAAGCTTGTTTCTATGAAATCTACAGGCTTAATTCTATGGACTTCATAGGCTAGTTTCTACAAACTCTGTAGGCTTGATTATGTAGACTCTATAGGCTAGTTTCCATGGAATCTAAATGAATTGAAGAAGAAGGTTGCTCGAAGGACCCTTAAGGGCAGGTACCCTTGCGGGGGGCTCTCAATGTCTAGGAAATAGATGTTTCTCAAGGCCTGAAGGGACACCTTTCCTTCAAGTGGTTCCAAAGATATAAAGCTAAAATAATTTCAAAGCTCGAGAGACTTAGAGAAAACAATGGCTTCTAAGAAAGAGGATGAACCATTGAACCTTGAACCAAAATGGTTCAAAGGTTCAACGGGTTCAATAGTTCAATGAAATCTCTGAGTAAAGGAAATAAGTGGAAGATTCTAGAGACCAGTTCAAAGAGATGGTTCAAGTGAATGAACCAAGGAAATGATAGAACTAAGGAGTTGAGAATGGTCACCTTAACCATTGAACTAGTGAACCAATGAACTTTCAAAGGTTCAAAAGTTCATGGTTCAAAATGGTTCAACCGACCAGTGACCAATGACGTCCCCGCAGATGTCAAATTTAGGGTAATGAAATATCTGTTGATTTTCAAATGTTGCACAAAACCTAAAAACAAACTCAGTGACCTGCTAAAGAGGGAGCCGAAAGAGCCAACAAAAAGGGAAAAGATAGCTTGAGAGCTCAAATTGCAATAGAAAAGAGGGAAAGACTAGAAATATCTATGTAAGAGTTATTTCCTATAGGTGGAACAGTCCACCAAGTAGACATCTAAGCTCGTAAGAATTAAAAGATGCAAATTATTTTTCTCCCTTGGAATAAAAGAGAGGGAATAGCCATGTACATATTTGGAGAAAGACCAGACAACCCATGCTAAGGAAAATATATTTGAGATGAATTGACATGCCACAGTTAAGGCAGATGCCCTGTTCTAGCATGGCCTCTTTGACTGAACTAAAAATGCAATCAAGGCATTGAATGCAACATGGGCCATTCCATGAAACAAAGTGCCAAGCCTTTCTTGGCTACTATATATTGTAATATCCTATTTTATGTAAGGGAGATCTTTTTGGTTATAAAAGCAAAAAAACTCTACCAAAATTGAGAGGCGATCACTGAGACTTTGAGCTCAATTTGTTAATCATATTTCTTTGTTTGAATGAGAAAGTAGGTTACTTCTAGACTTTGTGCTAAAATAGCTTTTGTCATTTAGGAGATTGTTCTTATGTCTGTTTCTTGAATGCATTCTTGTCCATTCTTATGAAGTAAGCAAAACTAGTGGAATTAATTAGGATGGTGTCCTAAAGCCAACTGCCGAGAGACTTTGTGCTACCACAAATTGTCTTTAGTGTGTGTGTTTTTAGTTTCTTTCTATGTAAAGGGCCTTGGGATGAATTTGTGCCCTCATTATCCTTTGTATTTCACTCTTGGGTAGTTGAGGTGGAGACTTTGTGCTACATCTCAGTCTGCTAATTACTATGCCCCTTATTACCAATTACTTGTTACCTATCAAAAATAACTCTTGTTGTTTGCTGTAAGACCACTTCTAAAATAAGAGAGTACCTTCAATGTTTTCACCTAGATTTATCCTTTGTTTGTGAAAATCATCTCTGAAAGAAGAGAGATGGATGGTGTTGTCCTACTCCTGAGTGTTATTTTTTGCATATATATAGTATATAGCTCCTCATAGTTACAGGGAACCTCCCCTTAATGAGAGGAGAGATTAATCCCCTTTTTATGTGGTAAACCTACACACTTGGCCAACCAATCTCCTTATGCTATGGCTAAAATAAACTATTTTACTCTTTAGTTAGTTGGTGACCAAATATTCACCCAACAGTTTTTTGGTGACTCCACTAGGGACACAATAATTTTGTGCAATTTAAAGCCTCAAGCTTCAGATTGAAGCATCACCTGTGTCTTATCCATTACCATTATAGCCTTATCCATTTCCATTATATACTCTAAGCTGCTAACTAGAGAAGCTGGAGATTGAGCATTTCATATCAAAAGTCAATACATTGCTAGCTTCATGCCAATAATTTTTTGGTGACTTTACTGGGGAAGAGCGCATAGTTTGAATCCTCAAGATTCAAGTTGAAGTAGGGCCAATTCTTTTCCATTTTTATTCTACAATCTAGAAATTCCATGTTATACAAGAAGCCAGAGAGTGCAAGGTGTTGTTGACCCTATTTTTGAGTTAGTGCAGTACGGCAATTTCAATTTGTTTCCCTCACAACTTCAAGTTCAACCAACTAAGAGTCTTCCTCCTATTAATACTAGGTCACCAATACAAGGTAGATCTTCTTTTTATACTATTAGTAGAGCTTTACCTATACATACTCCACCCAAATTTGTTATCCCCCATTTCTATAATCAAATCATGGTAGTTCAAGGCCCCTAGGGTAACTCTTTTAGCCCACTCAATTTAAATCCACCACTACATGAGCTACCACGTAGTTCAAGGAATGATTTTCCCAAATTCTTTGGTGATGGGAGAGTTCATCTTGATGAACACATTACAACTTTCAACATATCCTATGGTGTAATAGGCATGGAGTATGAAGACGTAACAATTAGGTTGTTTGTGGAAACATTGCAAGGTGCTGCTACATACTAGTTCTATCATCTGTAGGCTGAGATTGTGACTGATTAGAACACTCTTAAAGCTAAGTTTGAAGCAAGGTTCAACCCTATAGAAGATGTGCATGCATTTCTATCCTAGCTCACATAGATGAAGAAAGAACCTCATGAACCTATGAGGGACTTCATTGCCATATTTGACAAGCTGAGGAATAACATTCCTACTATTGCTTAGCCAACACCTGAGAACCTTAAGTGTTTCTTCATTAACTCTCAGCTGCTTGAAGTGAGTTTCCTTTTCTGATAGGCTAGCCACATAGACCTTGTTTATACTCAGGATTTGGCCACTAAAGTGGAAGATGACCTTATCTTGGTAGGAAAGATAAAGAGAGATCCTAACAAAGGTAAATCTTCTTCATCTTCTGAATACTCACCTATAGGCACCACTATTCCAATGGTGCAAAAAATAGAAAATGAGTTGCTAGCTCTTAGAAAGAAAATGGTGCAAGGGATGTCATTTGCCCCTTCATATAGAGATATACCAAGGAAGACATTACCCAATTAGTCATACCAAGGCAATGCTGCCAGGAATCAAGGGCAGCCAAATCATCTTCTTCCCCCTCAAGAAAAATTAGCTATTGAAGCACCTCCAACCGATTCAATAGTTAGATATCTTGAAGCATAATCAAATTTATCCTTCCATCCTGAGTTGAACCTAGAAGATGATGATAATATCTTCACAAAGGGAGAAGAAGAATTGGTTGGCGACTCCAACATTGGTTTCCTAAATTACCAGGATGAACCTAGAAGTGAAGGTAAAGGAGTTGATGGATCATATGCTATATTCACCCAGTCTAAGAAATAGTTATCCCAACAATCTAATAAATAAAATATAGAGGAGTGACCTCAACCTACAATTTCAATTGCGAAACGAGGAACCACTCTACCTTTTCAAGCAAAGACCTAGTGATTGTTAAAAAAGTAAGTACCCCAAATGTTTCTGCACATTTAACTTTAATTTTGTAGATCAGTCCTCCCCCCTAAAAACCAAAAGGATGAACTAAATTTCCTTGTTCCTAATTCATTTTAGAAATTTGACATAGTCGACCATGTCAAGAAAACTAAAATTCAAATGTCCTAATTTGAATTCCTGCAATCCAACCCTAAATAGTTGGAAATGTTAGTGGAATGTGTGAAGAATAAAACCATCCCTACTAGACCAACTAATCCAAAGGCAATTCCAACACCCACCTGGAATAACCTTCTCATTTCTCCTCCTGCTGCTCTTGAGAGGATAGAGACATTTTATGTCTCCCTACTAATAAACAGTCATCAGCTAAATAATTGCATCATAGACTTAGGTGCATCTGACAATGTCATGCCTACCAAAGTGGTAGAATCCCTTGGTCTCGCACTGACCAAGACATTTGGGAGATGTTTCTCCATGGAGAACAAACAAGTGCCACTGTTGGGACAAATCAAGGATGCCCAATTCACATTTACAACATTCTTAGACAAGAGGATCAAGATGATAGTCTTGGTGGCTGACGTTCCACCTTCATACAACATCCTTTTTGGGAATTTTTTTTGCAAGGACATTGGTGGAAAATTAAGTATGGACTTGTCTGAGGCAAGGATCCTAGTCAAAAGTGTTATTGAAAGATTACTCCCTAAGAAGGAAGCAAAGTACATTGTCACTAAAACATCAACACCTGAAGCTCAAATTGTGTTTGAGTCTTTAGGCATGGTTAATTACTTCCTAACTATAAAGGATGCTCCTGATCATGTGGTGACTAATGAAAATTTTAAAAATGACAATCTAAGTATTGGTTTAAGTGGAACAATAGAAGACATGATAGAGCACAATGCAAATGTAGAAGAATCCTCCCCTCTAAATGAAGAAAAATCTAAAGTAAGGTCAGCTTCTGATGATGTATGGATACTAGAATTTGATGGTAGCTATTCCTCTACCAGTTTTGGAACTAGGATTGTGTTGATATCTCCTCAAGGAGATATTTTTCCTTCATCATACAAATTATAGTTTAACAATACTAACACTATAGCTGAATATGAATCGCTGCTGCTTGGATTGAAGGCCACTCAAGACAAGGGCGTCAAGCTCCTTCATGCCAAAGGAGATGCTGAGTTGGTGGTTTGTCAGGTGAGGAACCTATACCAAACCAAAAATGAGAGATTACGTGACTACTATAATTTGGTTTGGGATCAAATTGAAAGCTTTGATGCTTTTAGTATCTCTATAGTTCCTAGGGAATTCAATGACTGAGCTAATGCTTTGGTAGTTTCCACAAGTATTTTGGTTCCTCACTTTAATTTTAAAGTAGATAAAGACACTATAAAACTAGTCTTTTGACCAAGTGTGCCTAACAATGCCAATCACCGATAAGTGTTTAATGGTGACAACCAAATCATTGCCTTCCTAGAATAAAAAAGCAGCTTCGAACAACTTCACTTTGAAGGCAATGAACCAACCCATGAAACAAGTTTAGATGCAAGTGAGGAATTCCTACAGCTAAAAGGGAATAAAATCCCAAAAGGCCTAGTTTCCCTTGAGAAGCTATTTGATAAGCATGACAGGTTCATCAAATAGTAAAAAATGGATTCAAGCTCCTCTCAAGAGTTTGATCAAATAAATTTTGGTACCAAGTAAAATCCCAAGATGGTGAACATTGGGAAGTGTTGCACTCAAGAAGAGATGTTTAAGTTCACTGCTCTACTCCACCAGTACATAGATGTTTTGGAGTACTCTTATGATGATCTGAAGTCAATCAGGCTTGAAGAAATTTTCCATGAAATTCCTCTTAAAAGTGATTTGATGTCTTACAAGCAAAAATCTAGGTAGTACAATCGAAAGATATTAGGTACTATTTTGTCTGAAATACAAAAAATGTTGAATGCTAGGATAATTTTCCCAATCCATCATTCCACATGGATTACAAACATAGTACCTATGAGAAAAAAGAATGGTGAAATTTGCCTTTGTGTGGACTTTAGAAATTTGAATCAGTCATCCTTAAAGGATAACTACCCTCTGCCCATCATGGACCAAGTTCTTCAGATGGTGACCGGTTTAGAGATGTTATCAATGTTAGATGGCTTCTCAAGATACAATCAAGTTGAAGTTGGTGAAGTAGACTAGCATAAGACTGCCTTCACCATGCCTTGGGGCACCTTTGCATATCAAAGAATGCCATTTGGCTTGATAAATGCTATCACCACTTTCCAAAGAGTAATGGACCTTGCTTTCAAAGATGAAATGGGTAAGTTCATTATGGTATACCTTGATGACTTGACCATCTTTTCCAAGCATCACCCTGATCATGTGCACCATTTGTAACAAGGGCTGGAATGATGCCACTAGAATGGCATTTCTCTAAATCCCAAGAAGTCTATTTTTGGAGTAATAGAAGGGAAACTTCTTAGAAACATTATATCCTAAGAAGGCATAAAGATTGACTCAGACAGAGTCAAGTCCATCCAGGAGCTTACTCTACCTACAAGTAAGCTTGTAGTTCACTCTTTCTTCAAAAAAGTGATTTTTTTATGAAGTTTCATCCTCGAGTTTACTGAGAAGAGTCACCATATTGTAAACATGATGAAGGGAAAGGCTACCTTTAGCTAGACTGAAGAAGGCAAATTGGCATTTCAAGACATCAAGACAACTATTGCCCATGCCCTTATTCTAATTTGTCCAAATTATAGCAAGGATTTTACCATGTATAGCTATGCTTCTGAGCACATGCTTTCAATAATTCTAGTTCAATAGAACAAAGAAGGTGTGGAATATCCCATATCTTTCATGAGTTGTCCTCTCAAAGCTCATGAACTAAAGTATTCAAACATGGAGAAGGATGCATATGCAGTGGTAAAGGTAGTAAAGCACTTCTATTTTTACATCCTAAATACCATACCATAGTTACTGCCCTAGTTCCTAATACCAGAGTTAAATCCATATTAACTCAGTGAGAGTTTGGAACCAAGAGGGGCAATTAGATTGCCAAAATTTAGGATTTTTATCTCATTATCAAACCAATGAAGCTTGTACGAGGAGGGGGCCTCTGCCAATTGATTGCTGGCAACAGACCTGAAGAAGCAGGGCATGAAGAAATAGAAGTGGAAGACACACCAATAGTCCTCTTTGTCTCCACCATGAATGAGTGGTATCAAAATAATACTCATTTCCTTACCTATGGTGAGTGTCCTGCTCACCTACCTTGTAAAGAAAGGAGGACTTTTAAATTGAAAGATACCAATTTTGTCCTGTGGGATAATAGCCTGTATAAGAGGAGCCTTGATGGAGTGTTCCTTCACTACTTGTATAAAGAATAACATAACCAAATTTTGGAGCCCTTCCATAATCTGGCCTGTGGAGGACTTTTTTGGCTCCTGTAATTGCCTATAAGATTCTATGGGCTAGGTATTACTGGCCTACTTTGTTTCAAGATGCATATAAGTAGGTATGAAGATGTGAACTATGCCAATAGTTCATTGGAAGACCCAAGTTAGCTACTCTGCCTTTGAAGCCAGTGGTAATAAAAGAGCCATTTTAACAATGGGGAATCAATTTCATTGGTGCTGTAAACCCATCTTCAAGTGCTGGACATGATTATGTCCTCACAACCACAAATTACTTCACCAAATGGGTGGAAGCAATTCCAACAAAGCATGCTACTTCAGAAGTAGTATGTGATTTCCTTAAAGAAAACATCATTTCTAGGTTTGGGGTCCCAACCAAGATTTTCACAGACAATGTAACATGTTTCTCTTCTAATGAGATCACTCAGTTCTATTTTTGTTATGGGATTACCCTCTTCCACTCCTCTGATTATTTTCCACAAGGGAATGGCCAATCATTAGTTGATGCTTTATGGGTAGATAGAATTACATCCAAAAGGGCGATAGGTATGTCACCATTCCAACCTTTGTATGGTCTCAATGTAGAGATACCAATCACCCTAGAATTTCTAGCATTGAAATTGGCAAAGGTGGTCAAAGATCAGACATATGAAAGCTCCATTGACAAAAGGATCATGTGCTTGACTAAGCTAGATGAGCAGTGAACTATGGTGGTGGATCAAATTGCTATGCATCAAGGTCTGGTGAAGAATCTCTTTGACCAAAAAGTAAGAACCTATGATTTCTAGATTGAAGATCAAGTCCTATTATGGGACAAGAGAAGAGAACCAAAGGGAATGCATGGGAAATTTGATTCCCTATGGAGAGGCTCATTTACTATCCATCAGCTCAATGGTGAAAATAGTTTCCTATTGAAGTATCAAGATGGCTCCCTTTTCTCTACCTCACAATGGGTAGCATATGAAGCACTTCAATTCTTGAAGTATCAGATAAGATCATCTATACATATGTATATTTTTATAGTTTTTAGTTCTATTTTATGATTTTCATTTTCATTTTTGGTGCCTTTGTTTTTTTTGGTTAGCATGACTTTGTAGCCCAATGGCATACTTAAAGGCACTAGAGATTCTAGTTTCTACTCCTCTCAGCTGTTCCAAAGATTCAATTAAAGGAAGTTCCCTAACTGGAGCCAGTTGTTGTTCCTAAAATTTGTCACTCATTTTTGGGACAACATATGAACTATTTTGGTCTTGCAGGCCAAAATTATCACTTCTCGTCTCAAAAAATTATTCTAAGCATTCAAATTCTTCATTATTCAATATTTTTTAGTTAAGGGACTAACAGGTTCAATAGGTTCAATGACATTAGCAAGCCTAAAGAGTTACGCACTTCAGCAAAATTTGAAAGTTCAACTGTTTCGGCAAGTTCAATAGCTTCAAAAGACTTAACAAATAGAAGGAGGATTGAACCGTTGAACCATTGAACCTTGAACCAAATGGTTCAACGGGTTCAAAGGTTCAACAAGATTGGTTCAAAGTGGTTGGTTCAAGTGGTCAATTGAATGAGTGGAACACAATATTGAACTATTGAATTGTTGAACCAAAGTTGGTTCAATCAGTCAGTTTAATCGAACAGTTTAAAGGAGTCCCCCAAAGCCCAAAAGGCAAGTGCCCTTGTGGAGGGTAGTGAACTAAAGACCAAGTGCCCTTGTGGAGGGTAGTGAACTAAAGGCCAAGTGCCCTTGTGGAGGGCAGTGAATAAAAGTGAACCAAAAGATATCCTTTGAGATGATTTTTTGTGGCTAATTTCATAAGGGAAATCCTTCAAACGAAATGTCCAAAAGAATTCCTTTGGACATTTTGTCTGAAGGAATGATCAAAGGCTCGATGGAAAGTGGCTAAGGCAAAGGAAAGATTTCCTTCATAAAAAATGTCTAAAGGAATTCCTTCAAATATTTTGTCTAAAGGATTCAAAGAAGAAGGCCGCCTGAAGGACCTTGAAGGGTAGGTACCCTTGTGGGGGGGCTCTCAATGACTAGGAAATGGACCTTTCTCAAGGCCTGAAGGGACACCTTCCCTTTGTGAGGTTCCAAGGATATAAATTCAAAGGAATGATTCTATAGACTCTGTAAGCTAGTTTTTATGGACTCTACAGACATGTTTCTACAGACTCTACATACATGTTTTGATAGACTCTATAGGCTTATTTCTACAGACTTTGTAGGCTTGTTTTTATGGACTCTGCAGGCTAGTTTCTATGAACTCTATAGGCTTGATTCTATGGACTCTATAGGCTAGTTTCTATGGACTCTAAATGATTTGAAGAAGGCCACTCGAAGGACCTTGAAGGGTAGGTACCCTTACGGGGGGCTCTCGGTGACTAAGAAATATACCTTTCTCAAGGCTTGAAGGGACACCTTCCCTTTGGGAGGTTCCAAAGATATAAAGCCAAAGGAATTTAAAAGCTTGAGAGACTTAGGGAAAATAAATTCTTCTAAGAAAGAGGATAAACTGTTGAACCTTGAACTAAAAAGGTTCAAAGGTTCAACGGGTTCAATGGTTTAATGAAAGCTCTGAGCAAAGAAAAGAAGTGGAATATTCTAGAGAAAAGTTCAAAGAGATGGTTCAAGTGAATGAACCAGGACAGCAAGTGAACTAAAGAAGTGAAAAAACCAAGGAGCTAAGAATGGATGCCCAAACTGTTGAACCAGTGAACTAATGAACTTTCAAAGGTTTAAAAGTTCATGGTTTAAAATGGTTCAAGCGACCAGTAACCAATGACATCCACATGGATGTCAAATTTAGGGTAATGAAATATCCATTGATTTTCAAATGTGGCATGGAACCTGGAAACAAACTCAGTGACCAGCTGAGGAGGGACCTGAAAGAGCCAACAAAAAGGGAAAAGATAGCTCGAGAGCTCAAATTGCAACAAGAAAGAGGGAAAGACCAAAAATTTCTATGTAGGAGTTATTTTTAGTAGGTGGAATAGTCCACCAAGTAGACATCTCAGCTCACAAGCCTTAAAAGATTAAGCCTATTTTTCTCCCTTGGAATAAAATCATGGGGATAGCCATGTACATATTTGGAGAAATACTAGACAACCCATGCTAAGGAGAAGATATTTGAGATGAATTGACATGCCATAGTTAAGGCAGATGACCTATTCCAGCATGGCCTCTTTGACTGAACTAAAAATGCATTCAAGGCATTGAATTCAGCATGGGCCGTTCCATGAAACAAAGTGCCAAGCCTTTCTTGGCTGCTATATATTGTAATCTACTATTTTATGTAAGGGAGATGTTTTTGGTTATAGAAGCAAAACTCTACCAAAATTGAGAGGCGATCACTGAGACTTTGAGCTCAATTTGTTAATCATATTTCTTTGTTTGAATGAGAAAGCAGGTTACTTCCAGAATTTATACTGTAATAACTTGTGTCATTTAGGAGATTATTCTTATGTATGTTTCCTGAATGCATTCTTTTCCATTCTTATGAAGTAAGTGGAACTAGTGGAAGTAATCAGGAAGGTGTCCTGAAGCCAATTGTGGAGAGACTTTATGCTGCCACAAATTGTCTGTAGTGTGTGTGTTTTTAGTTTCCTTTTATGTAAAGGGCCTTGGGATGACTTTGTGCCCTCATTGTCCTTCATATTTCACCCTTGCATAGTTGAGGTGGAGACTTTGTGCTACATCTTAGTCTACTGATTACTACGCCCCCTGTTACCAATTACTTGTTACCTATCAGAAATAACTCCTGTTGTTTGCTACAAGACCACTTTTAAAAGAAGAGAAGTGCCTTCAGTGTTTTAACATAGATTTCTCCTTTGTTTGTGAACATCATCTCTAAAATAAGAGAGATGGATGGTGTCATCCTACCCCTAAGTGTTATTTTATGCACACACACACACACACACACACACACACACACACACACACACACACACACACACACACACACATAGCTCCTCATAGTTATAGGGAACCTCCCCTTGATGAGAGGAGAGATTTTTCCCCTTTTGATGTGGTTAACCTACACACTTAGCCGACCAATCTACTTATGTTGTGGTTGAAATAACCTATTTCTATCATTAGTTAGTTGGTGACAAAATATTCACCCAACACTATTCAATTAGAACAAATAGTTCCCCCTCAAATCTCTACTATTCAACCAACCATAACACTCCCTCCTCCTATTTCCATTGCCTAGTTAGCTCAAATAGATACCCTTCCTATTTCCACTAGTCCTCCAATGCAACTAATTTCACCTCCATCTAACCCAACTTTAAATATAACTCCATTATAAGTAAGCCAATCAACATAATTGGACATTTGGATTCCACATTCACCTCCTTCTTCCATGACCACTTCCACCTCAACCCCAATATCTAAAACCACTCTGTTACTCACTAATACCACCTAGTGGTGCATGGCTATGGACTCAATCATTCTGACTACAACTCCACTAGACATCCCAACCATTGGGATAGATATCAAATCATTTTCATCTTCCATAACACTTCCCATTTCATCTACACTAAACATTCCAACCACATTGATTGTTTCATTTGCTACCTTGGATTCCATCCTTCCATAGGTTCTTGTATTCCAACTACATATGCCTACCTTTCCACTTGTGTCATTCCCAAATCCCACACCCCTAGTAAGAAAATTAATACTATTTTCACCCATTCAAGTACCCATTTATTCCACTCTCACAATATCCTAAGCTCCCACTAAGGAGGTGGAGATATAACGACCCATAATACAACTATGGCTACTCAACCCATAAATAGGAATAGGATAACAAAATCATCAACTGAGGATTGAATGGCAACATTAATGATAGATAAAAAACTTGTCATAGTAACCATCAGTGTATCAAATTTAGCTATAGATTCATAGATTATAGTTTTAGATTCATAGGCTACCATCCCAAGTTGGTTAACACAATCAATGTTGAAGAAGTGAAAATAAATGGTGTTTCCTAGCACACTAGAATTTAGTCTATTAGAGGCATCCAAAAGATCAAAGACATCCCCTAGGAAAATATATAGAATATCATATGATGATTTGTGGGAAATATATGTGTAAATAATAATCCCCCCACCAGATAAACAAAAGGAGGATCTAGTGGTGGGGGATTATCAAATAACAAAAGTGCACCTGGGTCACTCGATAAGAGAGGGACTAAAGCATGATGTTTATTCAAGTATTAACTCTCTTTTTGAGAAGATGGATAGTGATAAGGTCACTAAGGATGAACTTAAGAATAAATTTGATCAATTAATAACTTATTTGAGGAAGTTCACCAAGCTAGTATTCAAACCAACTCAATCTCTTGCTCAATTCCCTGATGAAGAAACATTTGAATCAATGAGAAATATTGGTACCATGGGAAGGGCCACAAAATAATGGGCTAAAAAACTCATCATGAAAGGAAATAAAGTGATAGATCTAACAATGGACTATTATAAGACTCTGATAAGCCCCATAAATGTCCTATTATTGTCCTCATCTATTGCACTGATCCTTCTTGTTAACCATGTTTTTGAGTAATTTCTCATAAGTTTACTTCCTTAAGTTTCCATAATCCTATAAATAACATTATGTTTCAATACTCTTTGAATAGTTAGAATTATGTATTGGAACAAAGGAATCTCATTACACAGACTATCTTACAACCACTACATGACCAAAGCCTTGAATGAAAATAATTTGATTACTCTTTCAAATGACTCATAGAAATAAATATAACCTCCATGGATCCCAATAAGGAAGTGGTTGAAGAATTAAATAGCTTTTTTTGTTCTACAATAATATTGTAAAATTCACATGAAAGATGACTTTAGCAAAAGGAGCCAATTTTGGTTCTCCTAAGTCAAATGTTTCTTAAAATAGAATATATATCATTTTTTATAAAAAAATTATCCTCTACAGTATATAAATATGTAGCAATAGAGTTGAGATATAATATATATTGATTAGAGATTATCAGAAGTACATTTTATCAAGTAACTGTTATTGTAATTTCTTGCAACAATTCATTACTACATTTTTTATTAATATGAACAAGCACTTCTGAGTTCAATTAAGTGTTGTGAGATGAAGGATTAAATCTAATGTTAGAAGGAGGAATGTCCCCCTTTGGATGTTTGTAGCAACAACCTAACCCATTTAAATAGTTAAGCATGCTATTTGATTTCTTTATGCATTGTGTGTTTTATTTTTGAATTGTGTGATTTACATTCTTGCTTATATTTTTTTGAGGAAACTTCCACTGTATAAGAATTTATTTCATAGTATTATGTTTATGTTTAATTTCTAGCATTTCATTTACTATGTGACTTCAACATCTTAGATAACAATTAGCAGATGGTCAAATTAGGAGATTGAGTGTGCACACATAGTGATATCATCCTATTAGGTCTACATCCTTAGGTTGAAATTTAAATGAAGTAGAGGGTACATGTATATGGTAACCCTCCTTTCTCATTTTGGTCAAGATAAGTATATCTGATTATGAATCAACTGACTCTAAAAGATGATTAGGCATCTTTGAGAATAGAGATAAGTAAATATGAGAAAGAGATTGAAATACTTAACCTATTCCATCCAAAATTGTAGGCTATTAACCTAAATGAGGTTGACACCCTCATATATGAAAATATATTAAAGAGTGATGTAGAGCATGAAGAGTTGGATAGGGAAACCCATTTTAGAATCAGGATACTCAGTAAGAGTATTAGTAAGGCCAAAATTACATGTGATATGGCTACACATACAATCTATGACATTGAAGATTTTCTTATTAAATTATTATGCTAACCTTTAAAAAACCTACATGGAGAATCAAATCCTAGTTTTTGTTATGCCTCGATTCAAGAATTTTAAGAAAAATTCAAAGGGGGTAGTCAAGAGAGAATATAGTAACCTAGTTTTGGTTATGCTAACCTCAAAAATGCTTTCTTGTATTACTTGAGAGGCTTAAATAGTAATATAGTTGTTATGATTTAGTCAATGGGTGGAACCACACTCCCAAATGCTTATGAAATATCAAAAAGAGAAGAAAATTACTTCATTCAAGTTGGAAAAATTACTTCTTGGCCTTTAATGCTATTATTTCTAAAAGTGCCTCCCACACAACCCACTATAGACCCAATTCCCACTAGAAGTAATGCACTAGCTTTGACTCCTACCTCTACTAAGGATTTATATGAAGTTAACTCACTACTTAAAAGCTTTGGTAATGAGTTGGTAGCTATGAAAAGGCAACAATCCCAAAACTAAAGGCCTTATAAATAAGCTAACCAAACATACCAACCCAATAAACAACCATACAAGGGCATTTCACAACCCCAAAGTCAAACCATGCAAGCAAAGCCTCCAAACATCCATGATCTACCTATACCAAGTAATTTAAAATCAATTGTACCTTTTTAGAATAAATTAACTTAGGAATATGAGTGGTGTCTTGTGGTTTATATACCTCTTTTATTTACTTGTTACATTTTTCTATGTTCTTAGATAGGTTGGCCTATGGAATAACCTTGGCTAAGTAGACTATATATAGGAGGTAGTGGTTAGTCTTTAAGCATCATGTGACGTATTCTTCTATTAGTGCATTGTAGTGGAGGTTGCCCCCTCGAAGTGGCTTTGCTATATTACCCAGTATTCTATTTTGCTATCAATTATCACTGTGTAATCTCTCATATTTTATTATTCAGTGAAATATAAAATCATTCTATGTGAATATCGAAGTAATTTCATTACACCATGCTAAGCTTAAGAGGAGGACATTTGCGTGAGGTTTCTTGGATTTTTTTGCTCTTTAATTGGGAATAAGGTTTTTTTAACTTCCTCTATTTTAAGAGAGTGTTTTTTTATAAATATGGGTACCCAAACATAGCCCATATATATTTTTATTGTTAGATAAGTTATTCTACATTTTGAAGAATTGGTCTACATGTTGTACCTTAGAGAAAGTGAATAAGACTAAAGTTTTACCTTGATTTTGTGTGTCTTCTTTGTGTATATATGAATATATGTCAGGTTTGTGAATGCTTTGATTCTTGTTTTAGTCACATAAATTCATCTATGGTATTATTTGTTCCATTTTAAAATTTGTTGATAAAAAATAAAGAAATATGTTTTTTTTTTGACAAAGATTCCATATTACCTTTGATCTCATATTTATGCAAGATTGTGCTTTAACAAACTCAACATATTAAAGATTCATCTATGTTAAAATAAATCAAGCATTAATTTCCACTATATTATTTGGATAAATTACCATTTTTCCATTTTTAAAACTCATTCTAAAACTCTTTTCCTCACAATTCAAACCCTAGTTAGGAGAAATATCACTAAGAGGCAGTACTTTTATATGAATTGGTCATATACCAGTTACATTAAGCTTAGTAAAAATAAGTTAACCTTCTCCGAAGGTTCACCTCAATTCACCATTGTTCCACATCTTGGAGGTGATCCCATTGTGTGATTATATTTTCCACATGATACAACTCATGCTACTCATAATACTACAAAATACAAAATGGTTGCAAAATCTAAGTGATAATAGTTATGTTTTATCAAAATTAGCAATTGAGTGTTAATCTAATTATGACAAATTATTGAGTAAAATAAGAATTTATGCAATATAAAATAATTAAAAAATGTTAATTTAGAACTTGTTATTTATAAAAATATTCTAAAATGGGAAATTATAAAATATAATTAGCTTAGTTGGAACCTAGATCTAAAGGATCACAACAAAGACTATGTGAGGTTTCTCTGAAGAAGGAACATGACTCTATTTAAATATGGGACAAGTATGTCTTGCACTATCATTTGTAAGGTGCATTGGTGTTTTATAATGTTTTTATGTTGTGTGAATTCATATTAGTTCACCTTCTTATTTATCTCATGTCTTTTTGATAGAAGCTATTTGATTCACTATTGGAGCCATTGCTTGCCTTCTTCTTCACTTGGAACCCTAGCTCAATGACAAGGAGGAAAAAATGAAATAAATGGGGGAAAATGGGAGAGGGGATAAATCTAGGCTTGACATTAACACCACTTATATTGAGTATTTCCTACATACCAAATTTTTTAAGAGGGATCAACCTCTATGTAGTTCTCCCATGTTATGGTGGTGTCTGTGAAATACTAGTGCAATGTTATATGATGGTGTAATCCTAATCTAATTATGTGATTCAAAAATGAACTATGACCCTAGAGGTAAATTTAGACTTATATTTTTACTACTTGGGTTGTGTGGACTCATAATTATGAATAATTTATGTTTTTCTCTCAATGTGTAACTACAATAATTATGGTGTTTGTGATATGGAATGCTCTTTACTAATAGTTAACAAATGAATAGAAAATGTGATTATATAGTTGTATTTTTTGGGTTTCATAGAATGGGACTTGAAAAATGTGTGGGATGACATGTTAATTAATTTGATTATGATAAATTAGCCATATTTTTGTGGGAGGATGAAACCAATAGCTTCAAACACTATTGGTGATCTAGATTTCCTAAAAGGAATGACCTTGTCTGAGGAGTAGAGATATCTAGGATAGAAGTTTGGATCAGTTAGATAATGAGTTTAGGTTACTTGGAATGATGAATAGGAATATTCAATATCAGAGTTGGTTAAGAATAAATATCACCCACATATAAATAGATGAATAATGGTTTAGAATAGTGAAACTGAGCATAGGCCAAGTGTGTATAAAGAGTGGTCATAAGTGCATTATTTTAGCATTAAATGTTAATTCTAGTGACTAAATTTCCTCCTTTTATTCTATTAATTAAACAAATTGAACTTAATAACATAAAGGAAGAGATTTACACCTAAAATTACTTATGTTGAGTAGTTTTAGATGTATATCACATATTGAATTGTGCTTCATGCAAACCTAAAATGATACATGTATAAATTTGTCCATAAATGGGAGGAAAATATTAAAGTAAATGTAATAAAATTATAGATAAACTAATAAGGAATTATTACACATTTTCATGTACATGAAAATTTATGTTTTCTAGTCTAAAACTTATGACTGGAGAGGGTAGAACCCTTGGAAATTTTATTTTCATTAAAACACTTGATTGGACTATGCATGACCCAATTCTCATTGATAGGATAATGTGATTAATAAAGTATAATGTTATTAATAAAATATAATGTGCATAATAAATAAATATGTACTTGACTCCATCATCACACAACTCAAGGTAGTATAGTAGCTTGGAATCCTTGTATGAATTATAAGAGATTATTTCGGTGCAAAACTAGTGTAAAACATTGAATCAACCATTTTAGATGGAATAAGATTAGTTTATAGTGAAAATAATAATATGATCTAAGTTTGGTATATAAAACATAGGTATTGAAATAAATTTCCATTCCTACTATGAAAAATATTGTATATTGAGAAATAAAGTGATCGTGTGTAATGCATATTCCACCAATTTGATATTTGAGTATACTAATTCTGATAATTAAGTAAAAAGCTATGTAATATTATGGAACAAATTACACTATGATGCCCCCAATATAAGTAGAATCTATGATAATCTTATATATAAATATGAAAATTATTTTTGAGCAATATTGAAAACTATCTTGTAGACAGAGTATAATTATGAGAAATATGGAAAAAGTATTTTAATCTTGGTTCAAAACCATGTTGTTTTAGATATCTAAAGCTTGTGTTGTTGTCTAAATGGTAGGGTTTAGTCTAAATATGATTTCTATAAAAAAAATGAGTATGCACTATGATCATCTGAGTAGGTACTATATTTATGTTTGTGTATTAGAGGGTAGCAATTTAGTTTCTTATCCAAGCCACTATTTATACCCCCTTTATTAAAGTGAGTTGTGAATCCTAGGAAATAACTTAGCTCAAAATGAAAATTCACATGAATAATGTTATAGGAAATATAAAAATATGGAGAAATGAATTATAAAATTAGAAATCATGGTGTCATATTGATGATCTTAACAAATACTAATGTTTGGTACATGTAGAACCAAACATACACAGTGTCATTTTATTTAACCCTAATTTGGATAAGAGGATATACTAATTAGGTAAAAAGGGTTAAGGAT